>JALIZH010009298.1:0-57566 GCA_030522465.1 Rhipicephalus appendiculatus
GGTTGAAGAGCTCGGTGACCTTAACAGTTAACTTGTGTTAATGTCTTTACATAGCGCCACGTGGTGTCGGAGTGGCGCTGGCCCCCACGCTGTTTAAACCAATGCTTATAGTATTAGCAGTATTAGTGTACTTGTAAAATTCAAACGGCGCGACAATTCGAACCGTTACCCAGTTGTCGAAATAGCGCAGCAATCGAGAAGAGGTCCGCGCTTTCCCGACAACCAAAGGGCGTTTCTGCTCTCATTTATGGAGCGGCATCCCCAGTTAGCCTTACGCGCTAGCGCGCTCACCCACGAGTACACAGCCGCGGACAGGCGTCAGCTGTGAGGCGGTAGAGAGACGCGCGAGAAACCCACTCCTCCGGCCCCACCGCTTACGTTTCGATCCAATCCAAGTCGTCCGCGGAGACTGTTTTGTATCCATACTTATCGATAGAACGACGCCCGAGCCCGTTATAACAACCTCCTCTCCGTTCTATGCACATTTTGCGGCTATTTTCACGTCTGGACCGTCGGAATAGCCTCATAGCCTCGACCAATCGCGCATGTCTTTCTCTCCTCCGTTTGTTCGATCCTCCTCCCCGTTCTATGCTAGAACGCTTACAAAATAGCGCCCCAGGTGGGGGGTAGAGTGCGTCTACTCAGCCTAATGTGTTGCACGATATCAGCATAGGAGAGGAGAGGCTGGGGGGTCGTCCTGGTCAGCGCGAAGTTGCGCAGTGGATGAAGCAGCGGAGGCCCGGTGTAAGAGATCGCGGGCGGAGTCGTTAGCGAACTCTTAGCGATCGTTAGACAGCGATCGCTCGTGCTCCCTTAGTCGCATGTTAATGCATCTTGACTAAGGGAGCACGAGCGATCGCTGTCTGAACGCCCCAGGTTTGCATTTACCAGCGCACTGCCGCCAGTGCGGATGCGAGGTAGTTTTCGAAGACGCGACAGTTCTGTCGAAGGAAAGGAAATTATTAGGCCGCAGAATTATCGAGGCGTTCCATATCAGGAGGAAAGGGGAGGGATGCATCAGCCACCCGTCGATTGCTCTTACTGACAAGGAGTATGCGTATCTCTGCTCCACGTGCACGTTACCACCTTAATGTACGCGGTTTTACCACGTGCGCAGTTTCATTCTCATGCTCATCGTGTTTATCATGTTTTATCATGGGTGTATAGCCTGTCACGTGTTTTTATGATAGTTTTTCACACGTTTCATTGATAACTCCTTAACGTGCTTGTTTTCATGCCTTTTAGCGGTTCCTTTGTAAGCCCCTAGGGGGGACGTGTGATATGTGCTGAGACTGTTAAAAAGGCTGGTTTCATCGTTCAATAAACACAGTTGTTCGTCTGCGCTTGTCTGTCTCGCCTTCTCTTCATGTCTCGTCCCACTGCGCAGTTCGACCAGAATGAACTCGTACCAACTCGCCCAACTCTCCACGCTGCTTAATCACGCGAGTACATTATATATGAATAACTGGCATAGCTTTTACGACTCGCTACGGGGTACCCTTGACACTAAGAAGACATGGAATATTTTGCGCAGCATGTTAGACCCCGCGGGAACGCGCACAGCAACCGCAAATACCCTTACCAAACTTGTGGGAGAGTACGATGGTTTGGAAGGAGAGTTGATTACGCAGTTAAAAAGGAGAATACGCCGGTACCAACGATGTCGCGATAAAATCTGACAGTCAATATCGAGGTTCTGCCAACCCTGCCTTGGACGCCGACATCAGTATTTCAGAACTTTATGCCGCTGCACAAGCTTTTAGGAAAAACACAGCCCCAGGACCGGACGGGATAACTAACGCAATGCTGCGAAATTTAAGCGACCCAACCCTCCAACAGCTCACAGACTTCTTTAACAAAGAAGTCTGGTCACCACACCAGAAGGAAGTATACAGCAACACTGGAAGGAGGGAACTATTGTTCTCATTCCCAAACCAGGCAAGCCCCGGGACTTGAAGAATCTAAGGCCGATATCCCTTACATCGTGTCTAGGAAAGCTATTTGAGAGAGTCATCCTCACGCGCCTGGAATACCACATAGAGCGACACGGCCTCCTGCCTGAGTAAAGTTGCAAGGCGGGCTTGTTGGTACGGCATACTTGAATAACACTGGTAGCGCAAAGAAACGGGACACAAGAAGTAACACGGAGACACAGACGCAGCGCTACACTTCCAACAATTGATTTATTTTCGGGCACCACGCGGTTCTTATACACTTTTTTGCAAATACATGTACTAACACGTGTACGAGCACAAATGATTCTTCGTCAGCATTTTTTTTCTTCTCATTTGAGCCACTAATCATGCATAAGAAGGATATCGCACAAGAAAAAACACACAATTCATTTATCGCGCCCGTCAGTTCATGCGCAGGTTTTGTAATTCCTTCCTTGAGAGCGCAATCGACGGAGTGCTAACACATGTACTACCAGCCCTATCTATCCATTCGGCTCCTAAAATTAAGCTTGTCACTTCACACCCACTCCTACCTAAGATGGCGACATCTTGGAAGCACGGTTTACACTTGCATTTCTTGCAATGCAGCGATAGGAACCCATCTGGCGGTATCTTGTTCACTTTGTTGTTATGGTGGTGGTGGTGAAAACTTTTATTTGCCAGACATTTCTAGGGACAAGCTCCGGGTAGTCGGAGATTCTTGGCTTGCGGTGGGGGGTGCCCTCAGTCCAGGGCTCCGCTTCCAGCAGCCGCGCTGCGGGCCCGGTCGATCAGACTCAGCTGATCTTCCAGGTTGTCGCTGGACAGCAGCTCTTCCCATCGCTCCGCTGTGGGATTTTGTATTGGTGCTAAGGCTGTAATGGCCTGACATTCCCTCGTGACATGGTACAGGGTAGCTTTAGCTGAGCACCATGGGCATGCTCACGCTGCCTGTCGTTAATACACCTGCCCGTCTGACCTATGTAACTTTTTCCACAACTTAACGGAATCCGATATACAATGCCCGTGCAGCAATCCACGTGTCTATTGTGGTGCTGTTTTGCACACTTAGGTTTCGTCACTCTATTTGGATTAGTTTTCTGGCATAGGCTACCTAGTTTATTCGGCGCCGAAAAAACCACGTTGATGTCTGCTCGCTGTGCTATTTTCTTTAGGTTGTGAGAGACACAATGAATGTACGGCACTGCAGCGATCTTTCTGCGATTAACTTCCTCTCTCGTCGAGGACACGTCTTCAGCCAGACGTACCTGCTTGAGCATGCTTTCTGATACTGATACTAGGATATGACTTGGGTAGCCAGCCTCCTGAAGTCGTGTTGCTTGCAACTTGAAGCTTTTATCAATTAGATGCGGGCATGACTTTTGCAAAGCGTTCTTAAAACAAAGCTTTGCCACCCCCTTTTTTACGAGTTTCGAATAATTTGAATGAAAAGCCAAAAGTTGCTTGTTAGCTCTAGGATGATAACACCAACGCGTGTGGTTGTCGGTAAACACGAAGTTAATGTCAGGAAACCTTATGGTCCCGTCACTAGGCACTTCACATATTAGTTCTAGTGAACTAAGACAGTCGCCTACAAGGTTAAAAACACTAGCACACTCACTTTAAAAGCACTCCGATGTGCAGTCTAGAAAAATAAAAAATGGGTGTGAAGTGACACGCTTAATTTTAGAAGCTGAATGGATAGATAGGGCTGGTAGTTAATGTGTTAGCACTCCGTCGATTGCGCTCTCAAGGAAGGAATTATAATACCTGCGCATGAACTGACGGGCGCGATAAATGAATTGTGTTTTTTTTCTTGTGCGATATCCTTCTTATGCAGGAGTAGTGGCTCAAATGAGAAGGCAAAATAATGCTGACGAAGAATGCTTTGTGCTCGTACACGTGTTAGTGCATGTATTTGCAAAAAAGTGTATAAGAACCGCGTGGTGCCCGAAAATAAATCCATTGTTGGAAGTGTAGCGCTGCGTGTGTGTCTCCGTGTTACTTCTTGTGTCCCGTTTTTTTTGCGCTACCAGTGTTATTCAAGTATGCCGTACCAACAAGCTCGCCTTGCAACTTTACTCAGGCAGGAGGCCGTGTCGCTCTATGTGGTATTCCAGGCGCGTGAGGATGACTCTCTCAAATAGCTTTCCTAGACACGATGTAAGGGATATCGGCCTCAGATTCTTCAAGTCCCGGGGCTTGCCTGGTTTCGGAATGAGAACAATAGTTCCCTCCTGCCAGTGTTGCTGTATACTTCCTTCTGGTGACCAGACTTCCTTGTTAAAGAAGTCTGTGAGCTGTTGGAGGGTTGGGTCGCTTAAATTTCGCAGCATTGCGTTAGTTATGCCGTCCGGTCCTGGGGCTGTGTTTTTCCTAAAAGCTTGTGCAGCGGCATAAAGTTCTGAAATACTGATGGCGGCGTCCAAGGCAGGGTTGGCAGAACCTCGATATTGACTGTCGGATTTTATCGCGACTTGTGCCACATCGTTGGTACCGGTATATTCTCTTTTTAACTGCGTAATATCAACTCCCCTTGCAAACCGTCGTACTCTCCCACAAGTTTGGTGAGGGTATTTGCGGTCAGGGTTGCCAGCTCCCCGAAGAGAAAAAGAGACACAAAATTTAGCAAAGTAGCCAGAACAGTAGCCAACTGCCAGCTGTTATTTTATTTTGGAGCCAGAAAAGTAGCCAAACGTGTTTTTAGTTTAGCTGAATTATCACCACGTTCTGACACTAAAAAATACAAAAATATACATCACAGCAATGTTTACCTCATCACAACAGAGTAAAAAAAAAAGACCGGATGACTTCCTGGATTAGGCATTAAGATTAGAAAATCGGCAATTAATGCTGCGCCGACAGTCAAGTGTCCGTATTCGAGTTCACTTTTGCCGGCATGCACCGCGGCACTGTAAATTTAGAGCTTGTAACACCTTTCAGACGTAGTCCAAATTTGATCCTGATGATCGCTAGGAGAAGTTTGTGCGACATCATATTCCTTAAGTCGCTTTTTGTGACAGCCACAGCAGAAAACACTCGTTCCGCTTATGCGTTAGGTATGGGGAGAACAAGGAGTTTCATTGCACCGTCTGCAGTGTCTTGCATATAGGATTAGCCTATGACACATCCAGGAAGGTGTGTATTTTGATCCAGAATTCCACTGCTGGGTTGTCGGCACTCACATCCTCAACTGGATGAAGGTGCCGTACTTGCTCCTCAATGCGGTGCTCCGGGCAACCAAATACGTCTTTTGGCAAGGTGAAACCTTTCTGGTTATTATACCATCGTCACTGCGAGCGGAAATCTTAGAAGCGTGTCATGACGACCCATCGGCAGGCCACTTGGGCATTAGTAGGACTTTGGCGAGAATCCGTCAGAGATATTATTGGGCAAAATTAATGGATTCTGTACAGCACTATGGTCAGATCGTGCCGAGAATGCCAAAGGCGCAAAGTACCACCACTGAAACCAGCAGGTCTTCTGAAACCGAGAGAGCCACCGAAAGTGCCATTTGAGCAGGTAGAAATGGACTTGCTAGGACCATTTCCTGTCTCATCGTTGGGGAAGCGGTGGATAGTTGTAGCAACCGACTACATGACCCGGTATGCCGAGACGTCGTCTCTCACAAAAGGAACCGCAAATGAAGTGGCTCAGTTTTTTGTCACCCAGATAGTGCTGCGATATGGCGCACCTAAGGTCGTCATAACTGACAAAGGAACATCGTTCACTGCCAGGTTGATGCAGTCTGTCATGTAACTAACGCATACCGACCACAGAAGAACTACAGCGTACCATCCGCAAACAAACGGGTTAACCGAAAGGCTCAACAGAACGATCGCTGACATGATCGCAGTGTATGTGGACGTTGAGCGTCGGACTTGGGACAGTATGTTACCGTATGCTACATTTGCGTACAATACTGCAGTACAAGAGACGACCCACTTTACACCATTTCAACTTGTTTATGGTCGGACAGTAACAACGACTTTAGACGCTATGTTGCTTCTCAACAATACGAATGATGACGACCCTGACATCAGGGAATACATAGAAAGGGCAGAAGAGGCACGACAGTTGGCAAGGAACCGCATGATTCAACAGTAGGACGACGACGCGCACCGTTATAATCTAAAACGAAGAGACGTACAGTACCACCCTGGAGACCAAGTGTGGGTGTGGACGCCTGTACGTGCACGTGGCCTATCAGAAAAGCTTATGCAGCGCTATTTTGGCCCTTACAGGGTTCTTCGTCGGTTAGGTACTCTAAACTACGAAGTCATCCCTGACGGTCAAGTGTGCACAACACGACATAGGAATCTCCCGGAAGTTGTACATGTAGTACGACTGAAACCATACTACGAAAGGAACTGAACAACCGAACTGACTCACGTCCTCAAACACCAGGAGCAGCCCTATCCTTTGAAAGCTGTGGCCCATCTGTACGCATCGGGACGATGCGTGCTAGGAGGGGGACTAATGCCACAAGTGGTTCGACGTTCGCAGAAGACGCGTGCAACATACTGCGTTTGTAAAAGCCGCCGCAGAAGTGACAAGCAAAGCGCGCTATGTAACCCGGGCCTGCGCACGCCACCATGCTACACCACGGACCGGCACGAGACTCCAGAAAGAAGAGACCGACGAAGTTCGGAATAGCTAGCAAGGGACATTCTTGCCAGCAATCCAGTTTCTGAGTTTTCTGGCACAGGTTCGCCCTAACTTTTAGGGGCGAAGCTCCTTAGGGCCTAGCCTTGTCGGCGTCCGTCACGCTACACAAAACCGAAACTGAACACCTGCACAACGAAAAACGAAAACATCAGTGTAAAAAACTGGCTTTATGTGTACATTAATCAAGTATATTACAGCACAATAAAATGTTGTTAACCAGAACAAAGTAAAAGGCCACACCGAGATTTAAGCACCGATCAATCTAAGCATATGACCGAACAAAAGGTTAACAAGAACAAAATAAAAAACTGTTGACCCGAACAAAATAAAAGGCTACAATACGATAAAAATACCGACATTAAGCACCCGACAATCAAAGCATATGACATAAATAGGTATCACAATAGACTAATATCAATAATTATTGTGACAGAACAATATGATACACCTAGACACCTAGAAGCACGAACCCTTTATACGAGTCGGCAATTTCACCGTAGACATTATGGACCTTAGGACCTATAGCTTTGTCTTCGAAGCTACCTGTCCGCTGTCATGGTGGTTAGAAAATCGTTGCTATAGTCGAAACATATGTGTGTATGTGAATCGATTCACGGTTACCGAACGATCCCCGTGCTTCGCCCACTCATAATCATTCACTTCGTGGATATGCGTGGATTTTTTATAGTAGTAGGCGCTATAATCACTGGTAACAATATGATGATGATTGAGCAGATGTACAGAGCATTCACGGTTTACCGGATTTAACCTCTGGAGCAAGCTTCTTCATCATCATTCACTTCGTGGATATGCTGTGATTTTTTAACGTGATTTGTATAGTAGAACCACCTTCGCAACCTTCCAGTGAGAAGGTAAAGTGCCTGTAATGAGCGATTGTGGAGAATGTTTGGTTAGTATCATTGAATTATACGTGGAACAGTTTTTACAGCGAAAGCTGTTTTCAGATTACAACGGCAGTGACAGTGGGATAGTTGTCCGCCGGCGCCGCCGCCACCGCCGGTGTCCGTAACCGCTATCGCGCAAAATTAGACAAAATGAAATGAGAAAAAAAATCTAGGAACGTCGGCTACTCTAGTGACTGTCAGTAGAGTCAACCAAGCATTAGTACCTCTCACAGCGGAGAAGGTTCGGTGCCCTCAATCTCGCTTTTCAATGTGAAGCGATAACATCAACCTGGGCGACAGATACCGCTGGTGGTGGCTGTTGTTCTCTGCTGCCACCCATCACCTACGTAGCCACTGGTAAGCAGCCACTGTGTGCTCACGGCCATGGCTGTGGTGGTTGAGGCCCTTATATAATACTTTACTTTACTTTATTGAGGTAGTTTTTTTATACAATTCATGAAAATTATCAACACTGATTAGACCCATAGCCATAGGCTAGTAAGGGGTCTAGCGGAAGAAAACGTGTAAGCACAATAACAATTTGTTCAAGAAATCACATCAAATATCATATAAGTGTCATATCATCATCATAAAATATCGTCATATACAGAAATAGCACATACAGAAATGTAACTATTAGAACAATGTTTTCACTATGTACATCATTATATAATTAATACAACTTCAGGCGACACATCACACTGTACGTAAGGTTTTGTGCACGGTTATTTATTATTGTTCTACATGGAGCAAATATTTTTTAAGCGCGTTTGAGAAAGCCTTTGCATCTTTTATTTGAAGTGGTATCTTATTCCACACTTTAACTCCTACGAACTGCAGTAAGCGTTCACCATAGACGTTGTTGGTAGGTGGAAGATTAAAATTTCGCGATGTCATGCATCTAGTGACGCGGGAGGATGAATAAAAAATAGATACATCGAAAGGTAGACCGTATGCAAGGACATTACTGACGGTGACTGCCGTTTTATGTTGCCGTATATAATCAAAAGGTTGAATTTCCAACTTGTGAAACAAAGGAGCGCTGTGTTGATTATAGGCCACATTATCTATTATTCTAAGTGCACGCTTTTGTAATATGCGGATAGGTTCAAGGTAAGTTTTAAAGGTCCATCCCCATGAGTCTATGCAGTATGATAGGTGACAATGAACAAATGAGAAATAAAGCATTCTGACAATACTACTATTAAAATAATTTCTAGCAGCGAGTAGCATGTTACAACCAGAGGCTAGCTTAGTACATACAGCATTTATTTGTTTTTTCCAGTGTAACTGGCTGTCAAATAGAACACCCAGATATTTAAATACTCTTACCTGCTCAAGTTGGCAGTTGTTCATTATAAGCCGAAATGACTCATCGTTTACATGCCGGTAACGGGAGTGAAAAATAGTGTATTTGGTTTTCTGTACATTAAGTGTTAATTTATTCACCGTAAACCACATACAAATATTTTTTAGTTCTTCATTAGCTTTATATTCTAGGTCGGCTATGCTGTCGGCAGTAATGATCAAAGCTGTATCGTCGGCATACATTAGCATCTCAGCCGATCTGAGTATGCATGGCAAGTCGTTCACATATATTGAGAATAACAGCGGCCCGAGGACCGACCCCTGTGGTACACCCACCTTTATGTTTAAAAATGAAGACGCGAGATTTTGCATGTTGACCATTTGATGACGTGCATCAATGTAGCTAGAGAGTAAATTGAAAACTTTGCCGCGGAATCCGTAGATCTCAATACAGCTTTCGCTGTATTGAGATCGCAACAAGATTCCATTTTGGCGGCAAAGTTATATGCCGCCGCCAACGTGTCCGTAACCGCTATCGCGACCAGTAAGAAAAAATTACATCATCTCCCACTGAAAGGAACCATGAGCGGATGCGAAGCAGCATTGGGGGTGCACAACAAGTTTACGTTTACGTTCACTCGGCCGTCGAAGCCAAGCGTCGGCGTCGAGCTACCGCTTCCGCTGCGAGAGACAACGCGAGTCTGCGGCGAGGGTAGCGAGGCTTTCGAGACAACTGCAGTGACCGGGAACCGACGGAGCGACCGCATGATTCAAGCGAGAGTTCCTCGACCGAGCGCACGTGCTTATATGAAATGGGGGAGGGAGAGGTGGGAGTGGGTTTACAGGCTGCAGCGCGGGGGGAGGAGAGTAGAGAAGGCGACCGAACGCCTGCGTAAACGCCCGCGTAAAGGAGGAGAGTGCGCGGCTGCAGCGCGGGATAGGAGGAGAGAAGGCGACCGAACACCTGCGTAAAGGAGGAGAGTGGGAGAGAGAGCAGGCGCATGCGCAGTAAGGGTGGTCAGGACGCACACCACCACCACCACCGGATTGAGCTCCGCCATAAGCTGCTTCGCATCTGGAAATGAAATTAGAAAGAATTTTTAGGAGTGATGGAGATTTCAACCCGTGAACTCTGCGTGGAAGTGGAATATTCTACCCCAGAGTCACACTGGTGCTTCAAACTCCTTCGCTAAAACACCCTATACAGGGGTCACGCCATGCAAGGAACCGTGTTAACATATGTAATATAGCGTGTAGAAGAGTAAAATAACAACCAGGCGTCACAAAATGCGAATTGCACAACGAGTGGGTCGTTGAATGCTTCCAACCCATTGTAAAAAGGCTCAGTCATAATTCATTGTCATCAGCCACAGCACAGAGTCCACATGATGCATTAAATATGTGTAGTGGGTACCTCGCTTATCCGACAAGAGCTTGTCCCCGTTCGCTTCCACGTGAATGAATGAATGAATAAACTTTATTTTAAGTCCAGGTTCCTTCGGGCGAGGCGGGGCGAAGAGGGGATTGACCCCTGCCCCGTCGATGACGGCGGTGCCTCAGATGACGGCGGGAAGTCCTTGGACCCGGACGGCATCTTCGGCTTGCCGGACGGCCCAAAGCTGGTCGTAAAGCTTGACGCTAGAGTTAGTGTATATGCTACCTTTAGGTAGCAGAGTTTCGCATAGGTCCGCCTTTATGTTCAACGGCTGTGCAGTAAAGCCGCTCGTCGCGCGCACAGGAGACAAATACGGCGCGATGTTCCGGTGCGGGCGACTTGCCGCAGAATTATTCGCACGCGCTGAGCAAGGTTCCACTTTTACAGCGAAGCTGTATATTACTACAGGTTCTAACAGATCGCGTCCGCGAAAAGAACGACGCGAAGAAGAACAGTTTTGCAGCGTTCGGCCAATCCCGAGTGCAGTGCAGGGCGTGGAGAAGTGGCTCATACGCACAACCAAATGTGAATGAAGTGAAACAAGTGAGAATTAAATTGAATCAAAGCACATGACGTGAACTAGTGACGGAGTCAATGAAATTTGAATTGGGAGATTGAAAAGTTAGTTCATAGGTGCCATAAGTGAATCGCAGGTGTCGCGTCCACAGAGAATTTTACAGCGGTGGGCCGATTCCACCATCACAGCTTTCAGATGCATGCTATGATCGAACAGCTCAAAAGTACGCTTTTATGCGCAGTACTTTGCAACGAAAAGCGGTGCAATTACTTTCAGCATGTACACGGGCTTTTCTCCCCTGGACGTGAGGCGGCAATATTTGTCTTGAAGGGCGTTTGAAGGAAACTTCACGCACGTATGGTCGACAATAAGAATGCATTTTGGCCGCCGATGCCAGCTGATCTGCGGCCGTCGACAAAATATTGCGCGTGCGGTTATGCTGGCGACCACTGACAAAGTGTCATTTGTCATTAACCACTGCTTCACTAATCGAAAAAGTGGACCAGAAAAGTAGCTTCAAACTCATTTCAAATGTCCACGTGAACCGCGCATTTTGTGCAGTACACATTCTAATAATTAAGGCGAAAGCCTTGTACGCGGGGCTTAAACTTTCCCTTCATTGGAGGAGGGGCCCTCTCTCTCTCTCTCTCTCTCTCTCTCTATATATATATATATATATATATATATATATATATATATATATATATAAATTGGCTTGAGCGGACGAACGTACAAAAACTTTTATTAGTTCCAACGTCAGGGAATACTGAATGGTATTCCCCGAACGCCTTCGTCAGGGAATACCTGAATGGTATTCCCTGACGAAGGCCGGACCCCGGCCGAAACGTTGGAACTAATAAAAGTTTTTGTACGTTCGTCCGCTCAAGCCAATTTTTATTAAACACTGGATCCACTGAAAATACTTGCCTGATATATATATATATATATATATATATATATATATATATATATATATATATATATATATATATATATATATATATAAAGTGATTCTGGATCCGGGTAAATATATACGGTCAAGTAGACGCGCGTACGAAGCGATTTATTACCGTTTCGGCCGCGGGTCCGGCCTTCATCGGAATACATTGCATGGTATGAGTGCAGTTTATATACATGTGCGTATCAATGTGATGAAGATATGAAACTGACATGAAAAGAGATATATGGGTTAACAAGAATGCATATCACTCGCTGTGAAAAGCACCAGATACACATGTAAAAGCATTGCATTTTGCGAGCACGTGATTTAAGAACGCATAACTGACGTGTTCATAGCCTTCATAGATTACGAGAAGGCATTTGATTCGGTGGAGACATCAGCAGTCATGCAGGCACTGCGGAATCAGGGCATCGACGAAGCCTATATAAACATAATGGAAGAAATCTACAGCGGATCCACAGCCACTATAGTCCTCCATAAAGAAAGCGACAGAATCCCAATAAAGAAGGGCGTACGGCAGGGAGACACGATCTCTCCAATACTATTCACCGCGTGTTTACAGGAGGTTTTCAGGGCCCTAGATTGGGAAGAGTTAGGGATAAGAGTTAATGGAGAGTATCTCAGTAACCTGCGATTCGCTGATGACATTGCATTGATGAGTAACGCGGGTGACGAATTACAGCTTATGATTACTAAACTGGATACGGAAAGTAGAAGAGTAGGTCTGAAAATTAATATGCATAAAACTAAAGTAATGTGGAACAATATTGGCAGAGAACAGCGCTTTGCGATAGGTGGCGAGACGCTGGAAGTTGTAAAGGAGTACGTCTACTTAGGACAGGTAGTAACCGCGGAGCCGAACCATGAGAGTGAAATAACTAGAAGAATAAGGATGGGATGGGGCTCATTTGGCAAGCATTATCAAATCATGAATGGTAGTCAACCACTATCCCTCAAGAGGAAGGTATATAACAGCTGCATCTTACCGGTACTTACCTACGGAGCAGAAACCTGGAGACTTACAAAGAGGGTTCAACTTAAACTGAGGACGACGCAGCGAGCGATGGAAAGGAAAATGATAGGTGTAACCTTAAGAGACAGGAAGAGAGCAGAGTGGGTCAGGGAACAAACGGGGGTTAAGGATATCATAGTTGAAATCAAGAAGAAGAAATGGATATGGGCCGGGCACGTAGCACGTCGGCAGGATAACCGCTGGTCATTAAGGGTAACTGACTGGATTCCAAGAGATGGCAAACGCGTGAGGGGGAGACAGAAAATTAGGTGGGTAGATGAGATTAAGAAGTTTGCAGGTATAACGTGGCAGCAGAAAGCACAGGACCGGGTTGATTGGCGAAACATGGGAGAGGCCTTTGCCCTGCAGTGGGCGTAGACAGACTGATGATGAACTGACGTGTAGCATGAGAACGCATAGCATGACAAAGTACGACCGGCAATCGCAAAGTGCAAAAAGAAAATATATTTTAAATATAACACAACATGAACAAAAGTGCGCTGTGCAAAAGACGTTATTAAGTAGGTGCTACGTAACCAGCCAATGTAAACCATATATTGCGAGTTGCTAATCAAAGAAGGGAAACTAGAGAAGGTGATACGGATTACACAGATAGGCAAGTCAATCTTCCTACGTTTTCATTCATACCCGACGCGACGGTGTCAAACTTATAGATGAGGAAGGATTCACGGGCTTCTCTATCATAATTTGTGCGGAAACCAGATTCGAGTAGTGTGACACTTAGTTTTTCAAGAGTGGTTTCAAAAGAGTTTTTCAAAATAACGATTCGAAAAGCGCATTACCTTCTGGCAAACGTTGGGTCCCTCCTTCCCAACGCGACAGATGCTTAGATATGTACATCAAAGCAGTACAGCGAGACGTACTGCAATCGTATTAAAACCAAACACCTTTCCGCCGCAACCTGTCCACCAGTGAAATGAAAGCACTTGATGCCCTGTCTTCTCGCAACGACATCGTCATCAAGCCTGCCGACAAAGGGGGTGCCGTTGTCATAATGAACAAGTCCGATTACACAGCAGAGGCCCATAGACAGCTAGCTGACGCGAGTTTTTACGAACGCCTGGATCCCACTGAACAATACAAATCTCTTGTCCAAAGTACTTTGCTAGATCTTGTCAAAAACAAAAAGGTGCCTGAGAATGTGATTCATTCTTTCATTCCCATATGTCCCGGTCGTTTTTACCTTTTACCTAAAATACACAAGATAAACAACCCCGGCCGTACCATTATTTCTGGTATAGGTACTGTCACAGAAAATTTGTCCAGCTACGTCGATTCCTTGATTAGTAGTATCCCAGCATTACTTCCGTCTTACGTAAGGGACACTAATGTCTTTGTGTCAGGTATAATCGATCTCACTATTCCACAGGGTTCTCTGTTAGTCACACTCGATGTAGCGTCCTTATACACTAACATTCCGCATGCAGATGGAATCACGGCAGTCGCCAAGTCCTACGAAGCCGCATCACCCGATAAACTTATCGATAGCAACACATAGGCCACATTGCTCAGGCTTATTTTAGAGCTAAATAATTTCCAATTTGAAGCACAAAATTATGTTCAAATTAGTGGCACGTCGATGGGTACGCGGATTGGACCCAACTACGCCAATATATTTATGGGCCAGCTTGAAAGTAAATTTTTGCAAACCCGCGCGCTGAAGCCTTTTTATTACAAACGTTGCATCGATGACATTTTTCTTATTTGGCCACACAGTGAACAAGAGTTACTTTCCTTCATACCTGATTTTAACGATGCGCACCCATCAATATCATTTTCCCACACCTACTCTGCATCTACTATTACCTTCCTTGATGTCAGCGTTTCAGTTGTAAATGATATACTATCCACTGTCCTCTACAGGAAGCCGACAGACCGGTATCAGTATTTGCACTTTCACAGCAGCCACGTGAAACATTGCAAGACTAGCATTCCTTACAGTTAGGCCTTACGCTTTAAAAGAATCTGTTCAGAACAATCAGAATTTCAAAAAAAATTGCGGAACACTAAAAGACGCTCTAGTCAAACAAAAGTACCCACCACAATAAATTGACGACGCAATAAAACGTGCTGATGTGCATGATCGAAGAACGCTGCTGTGTAATGCAAAAAATCGACCCCGTCACCACAAACAAACCTTGTCCTCACCCATTCTGCGTCAGTTCCGCGTGTTTCAGATGTGCTAAGGAAGCACCGTAATATTTTAATGCAAAGCGAACGCCTCAGAAACCATTTTTGTAGAACCACCCAAAGCAGTGTATCGCAAGGCTAAAAATATTCGAGACATACTCTCATCGTCATAATCGAAAACAAACTGTCCTGATGTGATCGGATGCCACCCTTGCCGAAAACCGCGATGCAAAGTATGCCCGTACATTCGCACATCGCGACAAGTCACTAGTACAGCTTCTAACTTTTCTTTAAAAATCAAAGGCAACTTCGACTGCGACACTAAGAACGTAATATACATGATCGAATGCGTGCTATGCAAAAAACAGTACATTGGGCAAACAGAAGGACGGCCCGCGTTACCTTGCTTATGAATCTTCGGGAGCATGTAAAATCTGCCGGCCACAGGACTGAGCGGAATAAGTGACCGAACAGTTTTTTCCTGTAGTTTTTTTTTCTTTTGATACAGTCATAGGCACTTATTCCTCTCAGTCCTGTGGCCGGCAGATTTTACATGCTCCCGAAGATTCATAAGCAAGGTAACCCGGGCCGTCCGATCATCTCCGGTATAAACACTACAACCGAGAACTTGTCGCGCTATGTTGATTCCGTTATTAAACATATTCCCGAAACATTTCCATCATTTGTCAAGGACACCAATAATTTTCTTCAAGACATATTAAGTATTAACATTCCCCAAAATGCGATACTTGTAACACTGGACGTCGCCTCACTTTATACTAACATACCGCATGCCGATGGAATTGCTGCAGTGCTTAAGGCATACGAGGATTCTTGCTTCGAGACACCTATCGATAAAGAAGCCCTGCAAGCGCTATTGAAGCTTATCCTTGAACTCAATAATTTTGAATTTAATAACTGTCATTACGTTCAGATCAGCGGCACGCCAATGGGAACCCGATTAGACCCTACTTATGCCAACATTTTCATGGGCATTCTAGAGAATGATTATCTGTCCAGCACCGACTTGCAGCCTTTGTTTTATAGACGGTTTATAGATGATATATTCTTAATTTGGACGTATGGGGAGGACACGCTCTTAAAGTTTATAGAAGGATTCAATAATTTTCATCCGTCAATCAAGCTTTCGCACAGTTATTCGACAAATTCGCGTAACTTTCTGGATGTCACCGTCACGCTTTCCGAAGGAAAATTGCTCACAAAATTATACCGCAAATCTACTGATAGAAACCAGCTTCTACATTTCCAGAGCAGCCATGTGCGACATTGCAAGACAGGTATACCTTATAGTCAGGCTCATCGTTTTAAGCGATTATGTTCCGAACGCGAAGATTTCTTATCTAATTGTGAGCAACTTAAAAGCGCTCTCATTAAACGACGGTATCCGGAGCACTTGGTCGATGACGCTATAGACCGAGCAGACCAATTTAATAGAGCCGACATCCTTAGCGGAAACCGTTTGCCTGAACAACGTGCTGGCACTAATCTCGTATTAACCTACTCGGCATCAGTGCCAAAGGTTCTTTCTATACTCAAACGCCACCACAACATCCTTGCCCAAAGTGAGCATCTGAAAAATATCTTTCCTGAACCACCTCGCATAGTTTATCGGCGCTCGAAGAATCTCCGCGATATGTTAACATCTTCAAAATTAAACGAACCCACAACATCTGGTTGTGCACCTTGCAACAAACCACGCTGCAAGGTTTGTCTACATATGCAAACCACCCAGGAAGCCGTTAGTACGTCTTCAAACTTCACCCTTAAGGTTCGCGGCTCCTTTAATTGCGATAGCTCTAACGTTATATACATGCTCGAGTGCGCCGTCTGCCAAAAACAGTATATTGGCCAAACAGAAACGTCGTTTCGAATACGCTTCAACAACCATAAATCGCATACTAATACGCTACCTAACCTTCCGCTTTCAAAACATATTCGCTTACCAGGGCACTCTTTCGAAAAAAATCAGGGTCACTATACTTGAATCAGGCTTTCATTCTCATCACGATCGTGAAATCCGCGAGTCGTACCTCATCTATAAATTCAACACCGTGTCATCAGGTATAAACGAAAGTACAGGCACACTTTCTAGCGTGCCCAGCAAGCATCATCAGCCTTAACCTACGGCCTGTGGCGTCATCGGTTAAGCTTGTTGGATACCATCTCTAATGCCTCTTTGATTGTGTATATTTATGTATCCAAGTTTTACAGTTACTTGCGTTGATTAATCGCCGCCGTTACCATAAGCATGGATGCAAGACTGTATTTCAACGCGCACGCGCCAATAAAAGCATCAACTACTCATCTTGTTCATATCACAATGGCTGAGCTGTGTATGTGACGCACAATCTGACTGCAATATCACACGGCGCTTTGATATTTTCATGTTTGCATTGTAGTTTTGTTATTATCTACCTCCGGTTCTTACAGAGTTATGCTGTGTGCGCGAAGAAGTGATTTCTGTTCTTTAGTGTTTTATATTTATATGTATATGGGTCATTCCATATCAAGTGTACCAGGTCAATTTTCGACCATCTCCAATCCTGCTGAAAAAAATTGTCCAGGTATATGTGAGTGTGATAAGTAGTTATTGAGGCGTTATTTTTCGCAAAAAAATTTTGTGTTGCCTAGAGGGCGCCTTGAACTTTGGGCACCCAAGTGAAACTGTGTCGCGCTAAATAATTTGTATAAAATTACTGTTCTGAGGAATTACTACAAAACAATTTTTTCCATAATCTTAAGGCGTTGATCTTTCATGACAATGATAGTTTATTCATTTTAGTCTTAACTTTCTTTATTTTTGGTTTTGGCGAAAAATTGCAATATGCTGTATGTTTAGCGTATTTTATAAAAAGCACAGATTTTTTTCGCGAGTAATATTTTCACATTATGTGTTTCACGGGTTCCTATAATAAATGATGAAAATACTTCGGGAGCGTACGAAGCAAAAACATTGCCACAATATTGTGACAAAGTTGGAAAAAATGGCATTTTGACTCATATTGAGGCTTCATTTTCTCAATGTAGCAGTCCAAGTAAAAATATGGCTTATAAATTGTTGCATAGCATGATTTGTTGGCAAGACATACAGAAAGTTTCAAAAGAGTAGATTTTGTTTTCTTGGAGAAAAACATTTTCCAGCTGAACAACTACAAGGTAGTAGAAAGTTTGCCTTTGCCTCGCCTTCACTGCATAGCAGGTCAGCGCAAGATTCTAGCGGGGGCTTTTCGGCGGCGAATAATGCAAGTCATACAAAAGCTTGCCACTTGTTTGGGTAATACTGCTGTACAGAACGCCAAAAAGGGCAATAGTGCTAATTTTATGGAACGGTATCTTCCCCCTTGGACCATCATAGGGCAGGTTATACTCAACCGCTTCATAGTCCCAAGGGGCAGAATTATAATGTAGTCGATGGCCTGCAATACAGTATTGGGGCGTTGTGTTTGGCTTCTGATAATTAATGCACCTGGTCTTAATAATAATTAACGACATAATTAAGTTATAGTTTACTTAAGATATTTTTATGATGCAACAGGTATAGGCCGATGCGTGATCGCTTATCAGTGGTTTGCATGATGAAAGGATGTATCCTAGGTATGCGCGGTGGAGATGATTTGATATCATACTTATATATGACACTTAATGCGCCATTTCCAGTTGCTATTTAAAATTTTCATCCACCTTTTTCTTAAAGGTCCTAGGGTGCTGATTATGTTAACAGCCCCTCACCATTACCGGGCGGGCTTTTAATTAGAACATTTCAGCACCTTCGGACAATTAAGAAATAGGGTGATGAAAATGTTCAAATCCCTCCGGAAATGGTGACTGAAGTGTCCATTTATGGGCACGATGTCGAATCATCTCTAACGCGTACACCTAGCATACATCATTTCATCATGCAAACCACTGATAAGCGATCACGCATCGGCCTATACCTGTTGCATCATAAAAATATCTTAAGTAAACTATAACTTAATTATGTCGTTAATTATTATTAAGACCAGGTGCATTAATTATCAGAAGCCAAACACAACACCCCAATACTGTATTGCAGGCCATCGACTACATTATAATTCTGCCCCTTGGGACTGTGAAGCGGTTGAGTATAACCTGCCCTACAATGGTCCAAGGGGGAAGATACCGTTCCATAAAATTAGCACTATTGCCCTTTTTGGCGTTCTGTACAGCAGTATTACCCAAACAAGTGGCAAGCTTTTGTATGACTTGCATTATTCGCCGCCGAACACCCCCCCGCTAGAATCTTGCGCTGACCTGCTATGCAGTGAAGGCGAGGCAAAGGCAAACTTTCTACTACCTTGTAGTTGTTCAGCTGGAAAATTTTTTTCTCCCTTAAAACAAAATCTACTCTTTTGAAACTTTCTGTATGTCTTGCCAACAGATCATACTATGCAACAATATATAAGCCATATTTTTACTTGGACCGCTACATTGAGAAAATGAAGCCTCAATATGAGTCAAAATGCCGTTTTTTCCAACTTTGTCACAATATTGTGGCAATGTTTTTGCTTCGTACGCTCCCGAAGTATTTTCATCATTTATTATAGGAACCTATGAAACACATAATGTGAATATGTTACTCGCGAAAAAATCTGCGCTTTTTATAAAATACGCTAAACATACAGCATATTGCAATTTTTTGCCAAAACCAAAAATAAAGAAAGTTAAGACTAAAATGAATAAACTATCATTGTAATGAAAGATCAACGCCTTAAGATTATGGAAAAAATTGTTTTGTAGTAATTCCTCAGAACAGTAATTTTATACAAATTATTTAGCGCGACACAGTTTCACTTGGGTGCCCAAAGTTCAAGGCGCCCTCTAGGCAACACAAATTTTTTTTGCGAAAAATAACGCCTCAATAACTACTTATCACACTCACATATACCTGGACAATTTTTTTCAGCAGGATTGGAGATGGTCGAAAACTGATCTGGTACACTTGATATGGAATGACCCATATATCTTTTTTTTTCACTTTTTTTTATTTTCCCGCATGACATCCAACTGTACCGTCATGAACACTTCACACCATGAATTGTATAATCGCTGATCTACGTCGCCATCCTATATTATCTCATGTGAATCGTATTTATAAGGAAACGCGTGGACATGTACTTGTTACTTTGACAAAGGCTGGTCCACCAGCCGAAACGTCAGAAAATATACCGTGCGAAACCAACGTGCGTCGTACTCCCTTTTGTTTCTTATATATATATATATATATATATATATATATATATATATATATATATATATATATATATATATATATATATATATATATATATATATATATATACTTCCGACATTTCTTCAATGCTTTGGATACGGTTTTTCAAAAATACCTTGGGGTACAAAGGGTTCAGATATATGAGCTCAAAGCAATCATAACTTTAGCTGCAATGCAGAACATTCATTAATTGATTTACTGCATTGAGAACCTCAGGCATGACAACGCTACGAATACGACGTACTTTCGAACATTTCGCAAAGGTATGGAGTCGATAAACAAAGCACAGACTCGACGAACGCACGCACGCTGAAACGCTCGACGACCGCTAATGACAATCACGATGGAGCTGACGGAAACTAGTCTGCGCGGGCAGAGGACACGCGGGCGCCGCGCCATCGGGCACGTAAAGTTGGCTTCGCCGCGCGAAATTGAACATTTGACGTCATTTTGCACCACTAGATGACACTCGACGAATAGCGGCGCGAGCAGCGCAAGGAAAAGTTATGCGCAACTCTGCTACCTAAATGTAGCATATTTAGGTAGCAGAGTTGCGCATAACTTTTCCTCCATTCCGATTGCTGTTGTTGGGGTGTCGCCCCGCTGTCGGAGGTGTATGCGGCCACCGAATCGGCAGCGGCTCGGTGAATGAGACCTCGAGCTGCGGTGTGGGCGGCCTGGTTACCTGCAAGCGGGACGCTAGTGTGAGCCGATGTCCACAGGAGGAAAACTGTCGCATTTCCGGTTTTGAACTGCGAGGACGACTTGTCTTTTTTTTTTTCGCGTAACCTTTTAATTTCAAGTGAATACACTGCTCGCTGGACTGCCCTGTGCTTGCGCCTATTTAGTCGATATTCTCATCATGGGAACGTCGAATGAAGAGCATGTAGGCCAACCGGAAGCAGTTCTGCAGCATTTGCAACAAGGATAAGCTAGCGTCATCATGTGTGCATCTTTCTGTGTCCTTGTTTTGTTCCGCTATAACATGCATTTAAGTCTTCAACAAGCATGTCTCAAAGCAAACAAGTAAAAATATATATTTAGAGTAAGCGAATTGGCTTCAATGTGAGCGCTAAGGGAGTTGAGCCAACATATGAAAAGGCCGAAGCAATACCGAGTGCACGAGAATGAAGAAAGCAAGTCGGTGCTGCAGTCATTTCTAGGAATGATAAGCTTTTACAGCCTGTTCCTCCGCGACAAGGTGTCCGTCGCCGAAACTCTTCGTAGTCAATCGGACAAGGAAGCTAATTTGAGATAGGAAGCCTCGCACAAAGCTGCTTTCAACAGACTTAAGGACGCACTAAGTGAGTGTACGGTTCTTGCGCGTTACGACGCCTCTTGTCCTCTGATGATGAGCCGTGATGCCTGGCTTTACGGTTTAGGAGCACTCCTTGCGCTGCTGGACGGAAATGGACACGGAATGTAAGGCGTTTAAAGGACGACACGAGCGCGTAACTGAATGCGTTCAGGATTCATAAGAAAATTTTAATTTCTTGTACATTCCGTTATGGTACAGCCCATGCCGCATCGTCCCGCCTGCACAGCTTGGTTTCTGTATCTTCCCCCTGAAGTACTGGCACTGTTCGGATGCTGTTTGCCTTCCTTCAACCACGGTGTTCGGATTTGCAAAGTTATGCGATTCGAGTGGCAGAGGCAAACTCGCATGTACAGGGATAAACTAAGGCTGCTTCTGGACCCACGTTCAACCATCAACGACTGGCGGGAATACTCACGACTAGCTGACCGGACAACCGAATTCCTCTGGCAACAAGTTCTGCCGGGGCTGAGGACGCAAGTACAGAGGAAGCCCTCCGCACCATCGAACCCTCTTCACGTTATTGGTGATGTGAACTTACCCGACCAGGTACAACAGGTGCTCAAGTGTGGACCTACGTTCGCCGTCGAGCCACGCAAGTCCAGCCCGGAACTTTTAGGGAAGAATGCGTTGCTTAGAACGTTAGGTTTTATAGTTTCATTTCACGCAGAGATGTTCCTGTCGAATTAGTTCCATTTAATCAGTGCATTTTATTTCTATGATTTATCTGTGGCTAGAAACTGGGCGATTACGCTGGAGCTCTTACATCACTGCCTGAGAAAAAAGTGTCATCTCTTTAGTTTCTCCTGTGTACCTATCACTTACACGTAATAACTCCAATAAATCTATTGGAAGTTAATATTGCGGTAATTATAATTTTGAGCAGCATGTAATTTTGCTAGCATTTTTGGATTTACAGGAAGCAAGTGTCTTGTCAGTCTATTTTCGCTGTTTCGCCGGGGCAACTGCACTCTTTTTTGCCTGAATATGACTTCAGTTCAAGCACCTAACACGTTGTTACTGTCTCCGAATTCCCGTTTGCTGTGTTCACCCTGTGCGCCTTCGCAAGGCAATGGCGGCGCCGTCTGTCTGGTCAGCCTGTTTGCACGGCCTCCTATCAGCTGCCGCCGGAAGCGTCATAAAGATTAGTGGAACGTGAGCTTGGCGTTTCTACGAAGAGGAGCGGCTCTTCAGTCAGCTAAGCGTATCGCTTTCTTTCTGGCTCAACCCTGTGATCCCGAATGTATCACGCATTCTATGAAATTCTGCTCTAACGTTCAGAAACAATAACCTTATGACAGGGTTTTTGGTAGATCGAAGATAGTTTTCAGGCTTATGTTCCCAGGCATACAGGCAATCAGAATTTACTCGTGCGCGTATTAGGCTACATATCAAGTACCTCTTCATTTTCTTGTGTGTTAATGCGCTCTCTAAGACGATGTTTGAGGATGATGTTTCGTTCCTACAGGGCTTCTGCATAAAACTTGCAGTGTCAACAGCTGCGACTATATGAGGCGCGCCCGTAAAGCATATAGTTAGGCGGCCTAGCCTGTATGAGCAGCCAATTCCACCAAAGATCGCTATTTCGCGTTCGGCCTTAATGAAATATACAATGTTTCTTCAATAATAGTTTTAAAAATAGACAAATATACAATAGTCTTCCTTACTCAGCAGCCCAGTTGCTGAATAAAACGATAGGATGAGGACGTCCCCTTGCTTCTCTGTCGCCTCCATTGCCATGCACGCTAATAAAGCAGGACTGTTTCCAACATGCCCGCACAGAATAAACCTTCTCTTTGAAATAGATTTGTGAAAAATAATTGCATAAATCCAATCACGAATACAAATGATTGGTTAAAGTTGCAAAACCAAAATTGAAAACTGACATTCGACTAGATGCTGTAGTGGACAAAGCAATACGAATTTCTTATATATAAGCATGTCACAAAAACGAAATTAAGTAAACGCATAACAACTCGCGCTGTTGAACACGCACGCGTGCACAAATGCAACGCGGACACTCCGTTCACAATCTCGAAGGTCAAGTTTCTGTGCACTGTTGGAGATGACTCGCAGCAAATCATTAGTGACCTCGGTAGCCATATAGTGCGTTGCCCATCCAACTACGAAGGTGATATTTCATACTCTGCCAAGAGAACGAAAATTTTTCGTTGCCACTGTGCCTCCGCACTTTCTGCTGGGGTAAACTTCTTCCTGTGTCAGGGTGTTGTTATTGGTGACACGGGGTAGAGAAACGCACGTCTTCAAAGGAGTGTCGAAGGGCGCAGGACGTTCGTTCATTGCGAGAGACACAACAAATGCTGTGACCTTACTGCGCCTATTGTGCACTAAGGAAAGGTTGCGAGTGATCGCCTGGATGTGACTGTGTGGCGCACCTTTCAATGGTGCGACGCCCTGAAAAACGTCGAATCCTATTTTCTAGTAAAGCGTGATAAGAAGGTGGAAAACACGGTGAATGGCATGTTCGTCACTCACTTTGCAGGCTATGTGTCTTCTTTAAAAGTCGAGTTGTTTCAGCTCTGAGAAGCTCCTAGCGGGTACATGCCTCTGCAATCGGACCATTCCCACTGATCACTTCCTGTCCAATGAACGTTATGATCAAAGTAAAACAATGAAATAGCAATAAGATGCAACTAGCTCGGCCCTTTAAGCAGTCTTCGCGACGTTAACTAAGTCAGTGTAGCTGCTTCAAACATTTTTCGCTCAGAGATTATGTTTGCTAACGAGCTCCTGTTCAAGATTTGGTCGAGAGCCGTATGACAAGCGCCCAGAGCCCGGTCCAAGGCATCGCTATTTATGAGGGGTTTTACATTCAGAACTCAGCTTTTTTAAACCATGCCGGTAATAAGCGGCGTCATGCCAACATGACATGTTCGTTAATAGGAGTTGCAGCGCAAGCACGCTGAAGGAAAAGCGTAACGGAAGGCAAGGCGAGGAATGGAAAGCAAAGAGGGACAACACGAGCCCAAATAGCCGTTCTTCTTCAATGACATGTTCATTTGTTAGTGGTTGACGTGAACGGCCATTGTGCACATTTGTGAAAGAAAGTACCAAAGCGTATAGGCGAAGTAACACGGCCATTCCTTGGATCTGGTGGTTTGCACTCTATCTCGATTATTTTGTTAAGGTTCGTAAATATAATGCGACTTCTTTATTTAGCGTTTTATTCTAAGGCACTCATCTGAATCCAACCAAATATTCTGTCTAAGGAGAGTTTGCCTTAAACTGAGTGAAACTGAACTACTTTCCTAGAGAACATATCAGTACACTTTAAAATGCTTGCGGGAGCAACTTCGCAGTTCACCAGAAAAAGGGTGCTTTCCGCTCACAAGGCAGGAACCGCTGACGTGTGCGAGCTGTGTGCGAATTTTTGTACGCGCCGCATGTGCAGTTTATTCAAAAATCTGCGTTTTCGTCCCACAAGAGACGAACGGCGGACATCTTAAGACAACCAAAAAGGTTAAGGGCCAACAGCATCTCAGAGAACGTTCAATGCCCGAGCAGACTAAATTAGTAGCCAGTAAAACTATACGACAGCGTTGTTAGGAAGGCCTCGTCGAGAGCCAAAATGCTATATTAGGCTCACTTGTATGACTACGGATATACTGGGTCGGTCTTAGATTTCATGGTCCGTAACATCTTTTGGCTGACTGTGGTTACCGTTTTGAAATTTTGAATGGTAAATCCTTTGTACAGTGGCGTACACTGTTAGGGTGAACACGGCTCAGCGTGGCAGCGCTCGGCGGAGCGCCAGTGAAGCCGGCGCGGCCGGGCACCGAACTCAAGTGGCGCAGGCGCACTCCACCGCGCCGCTCTTGCTATTGGCCTCGAGGGCCACCACTGGAAACGCCGGCGCCACCGTTGGCGTGGCGTGCTTGGCAGGATCACGCGGTCTCAGCCACGGTGTTGTCTCAGCGGCCGCGTCGGCTGCTTGCGGAGTGCTGCCGCGTGCTTTGTAAACAAGTTTCAAGCTCCACCTGCGCTGCGGTCTATTCGAATGCGGAGGTTTTCTCGCATTTCGAACACAACTGAACCCATTGTAACAGGAGTGGCGGCATCCGAAAGCGATGAACGTGCTGCTCTTACTGCTCAGTGCCGCAGTGCCGGACGTAAGCAACGGAGTCCGGTGTAACCCTGCACCGGTGCTCGTGGGACAAGAAACTGCGTGAAGAGTGGGTTGTTGAGCGAAGAACCGGCAAGCAGCCACCGGCTACGAGTCGTGTGTACAACGAAAAACACTTCCGCGACGACGACGTTCGCTAGTGCGTTGGAGCTGTAATGTTGAGTAGCAGAAAGTGCGCACTGAGACGATCGTTCGCGCGCGCTTCCCGCCGGCTAATGGTGCTTATCTGCCGCAGGATGGAAAAGGCGCTGCCTTTTACCTCGCGCGATATCAGAACGCTCCCGTGCGACCTCTTGATCGTCGACCCCGTGCGCAGCGTCTGCAAACAATATTGGCTGCAGACAGGCCCGTAGCCAGGAATTTTTTTTCAAGGGGGGGGGGGGGGGCACTTGTTGAAAGGTTTGAAGAAGACCCAGCTTTATTATTTTTCCTGGGTAAAACATCCCCTTCCATCCGAATTTCCAGGTGGGGGAGGGGGGGGTCGGGCCCCTAGCGCCCCCCCCCCCCCCCTCTGGCTACGGGCCTGGCTGCAGATACTTGAGTCATTGTTTGGATACGTTGGATTGTTAAAAACTCGCATCGTTCCTTATGTATTTCCCTAAGATGACCGGAAGGCTAAAGCCACGTTCTTCTCCTTCTTGTCAGTCGATGTATTGATTTTCCCCGCCCTGCTCCAAAAACTTGCTCCACCTAACGCGGTTTTGCACTGCCTCCGTGATCGGAGGCTGTGAAAAGCGACCATGTCGTGTGAACACGTCCTCACGTTATGTGGCGTCATGGCGACTTCATAACGACGACACAAATTTGGGCAATTTGGGCAAGTAATGACGTCATATGGTGACGTCATCACGTGATGATGATTTCTCTTTTTGCATTACTCGTGCTGACGCCGTCGACCTGCGACAGGCCGACTGTCAATCTTACGGTTTGATGAGGCATCGAAGCCTTCGGCTTCATAAGCTATACGCGACGTTTGCTGGTGGATGTTGGATGTATCTACACAGCGAGCGAGTGAAATGCTGCGGCTGATGTGCGCTGCATTTATGTTGGCAATAACATTCTTTCAGTCAATCGTGCATTCTCATGACGCAAACATTACGTGCTAGAAAGCCCAAATTTATATGTGCCACTCTCAAGCTCAAGTTGGGCCTCTCCAACCCCACGCATTTTCTTGGAGCCATATTTATTTATGTGGAAAAGATGCCGCGCTGTTCACGTTAGACACGACATACTGGCATAATTGTTGGGCAACTTGCCAAATAATGGTGGGCAATAACATTTTGCATTTCACTCTGTACGCGTCGTTGTTATCCTGCTTTGCAGCTGCAGGTTGCTTCAATTACTTCTCTTTCTTTCACCGCTATTTCAAGTTCATGTGGGTCCTTGTTCACACCGACGTCTGAGGAACAAGTGCGGCGAACGTTACTGTATTTTATTTCGTTTCCTTAGCGTTGCATGCAACTTCATGGCCTCGTAGGCCACTTCTCCTTCCACCAGCAATCTCGAAGTGGTGAAGCTTTGGTTTGTGAATTTGGTGATGGCAGAAAGCGGCAAGTTCAGTGTAATGCAAAGGGAACGTTAAAAAAGACATCAATTTTCTCACGCTTTGTCTGAGCACCAAACGAAACGAACTAATTAAAATAACAAAAGCAGCGGCAATTGCTCGCTTAGAAGACCGATGAATATGCATTGCGAGGAAACATGTCAAATGACATTTAAACATCCACGAATATTGACCGAAAAAAAAAAAACCGCCAGGCCTGCGCGGAACGCGCAGCACAGTCACAGCGAAAGCTGGGAGAGCGGCCTTTCTAGAGCCTTTTTTAAACACTCTTGGGACAACTACTACAAGCGCACTTACATGGTACCCACTACGACATAAATCATCATAATTTTTGTGTAGCGGGGAAGCGTCAACTATGCCATGATTCGTCATTCTTTATAAGAGCGCGGTACCAGCTACACTCTTGTAACGCAATATGTGCATTTTGTTGATGCTGTGGCTGACGATGATGAAGAATTATGCCTGAGGCTTTTGTAATGGGTTGGAGCATTGAACGACCCACTCGTTACGCAATTCGCATTGTGTGACGCCAGGTTCTTACTTTGCTGTTCTAAAACGCTTTGCAACACAAGTTAACGCGATTCCTTACCCGGCGTGAAGCCTACATAGGGTCAATTTGCACCGCAGTTTCAAGCAGCGGCGTAGCTCAGTGGTAGAGTGCTGGGCTGCCACGTAGAAGACCCGCGTTCGATTCCCATTAGGTCAAAGGTGTTTTTTATTGAGTTAGTTTTTTTCTTATTTCGTGCGATATTGGTTACGGACACCGGCGGCGGCGGCGGCGGCGGCGGACAACTACGGCGCAGAAACGACCCTTGTTGTGATCTCATAACAGCTTTCGCTGTAAAAAACGTTGAATCCTCTGGATGGGATATACACAAGTTGCCATAGGCGCGCCGAAGTCGTAACAAAATTCTTTTTTAACTGCTCTGATAGCGTCCGCGCAACAATAGTTGTTTGTGTACTCACAAATTCTCATATTTCGCTCTCGGAGTTTGAAGTAACGACGAAACACAGCGTTGCTGAACTCACTGATTCGGACGGCTGCGGGAGCACGGAAAGATGTTTAGAGGTTGATTGCATGCGTGCGTAATCTGGTTCTTGAACACTTATACTCATTCACGGGACAGGCTGGCAATTCGATGTTCGTCGCATGACAGATCTGTTGGAAGCATATTGTGGAGACGAACTGTTCGCACGCATATCGCCTATGAATGTCGCGAATTAATGTGCATAGGACGCATGCGAGATCTGTCATGACTGACTGTGCATCTTGAAAATCACGAAGTCGTTCAGTTCAATTTTAAATGTGCAAAGCTTTTGCTATTTATTTATTTATTTGATAGTACCTTACATGGCCACATGGGCATTGAGTAAGGAGGGCGTGAGAGAAATCGTATACACCAAAGGTATAAACCAATTTTCATGAATTAGGCAAAAAGGATATGCAAGAACGCAACATGTGAAACAGAGAAGTAATACAATAAAAATGCTATAAAAGGTGAATGATACAAGAACCAGGCACAAAAGGTTACATCAAAGAGTATTTACATAGTATAATATAGTGCATAATAATATACATAGATAAATACAAGTGATACAATGGATACCATGGGATAATGAAAAAAAAAAGAACCACAAAAAAAAAGGGGGGGGGGGGGGAGGACTACAACATGAAAGCAATCGCCCAAGTAACTGCGCAAGCAACTGAGTGAACCCTGAAAACACTAATCATTACATATAAGTTAGGCAGAACATGGTCTGCTGGTGATAAGCGCGTTAAGCGACTGCCGAAATTTCACTGAGTTAGTTTCCATGACTATAGAATCAGGTAAGCTGTTCCATAGGCGTATGGCACGTGGAAGCACCGAATAGTTGAAGGCGTCAGTGTAACTGTAAAGTCGCGTGAAACTCAGATTATTGTGTAATCTACGAGATGTATGTGGTGATGTATGCAGGCCGAAGACATGATGGTCGAACTGGTGCACATATTTATGGAATAACGACAACAGGGCAATATTTCGACGATCACTTAACAGCTCGAGGGAAAATAGAGTTTTATTTGTGTCACACTTGAACGATAGTTATAGTTTTGAGCAATGAAACGAGCGGCTCTGTTTTGGATTGATTCTAATGAAGTAATCAAATACTTTTGATGGGGAGACCAGATAGAAGAGGAAATCTCAAGTTGTGGGCGGAAGGATGTTTGGAAAGCAAGCTTGCGAATGAGGGAGGGCGAGTTTCGAAGGTAACGACGTAAGTACCCTAATGACCTGGCAGCGTTGGCACATATCCTTTAGAAAGTATCCTTTAGAAAGTGTATCCTTTAGAAAGTATGAAAGCGCATACAATAATAGAAAATGGGACAGGGCAAACAGGGCCAAATAACACTGCAGTGAGAGTTTCGAATCACGAGATGACATTTTTATCAGAACGCAGAGTACGAAATTTGTCGTGGAGTTCAAGTGACATGCACACATTATTATAACTATATCACATTATTTGAGAAAAAAAAGTTTTTTTTCTTTCCCGCCTTTCTTTTTTGCGATTTCCCAGTGGACAATCCAAGACGTTTTCGTTGCTTCCGGTCAGCCTTGCGTGAGCATCTCCGTCCGCGCCGAGGCCAATGCGAAGCACGTCGATATCCTCGGTGGAGGCTCTAACTCGGACGCGAAAGTTTCCTGGCTGCACGCCATAACTAGACAGTCTGTAGCGTCGCGTGCGTTCGTTGGGTACGATATTCACTGCGGGTAACGGAGCCACGGAGGGTTAAGCAAGAGGTCCCAACAGTCGCGAACGTTCCGGGGGTGCAGCCCAGCGGCCGAACAGCCGCCCGCCGGTCCCGGTTTCCTCCTAGCACTCCTCCCTTTTCTTCCTCGCGTGCGCGATCACTCGGGGAAACAAAATTACGCTACAGGGCAACGCTGACTTTTGGGAACCTAATGGTGTTCAACCTAGTCCCTTAGTTCAGCCACCTTCCAGAAAACAACCAATAGCAACAGTGAAATGGGGCGCGCGGGCCACCATACGCCGCCGCGCTAAGAAGGGGCGAGGGGTTGGCGAATGCGCAACTGTTGAAAGCCGTTAAGGAGAGTTGGGATCAAAAGAAAGAAAAAACCGGCAGATCCCACTCATTGTGGGAATCGATGTAATGCGAAGCAGCCAGCAAGGAGCAAATCATGCTGTGCATAACATGAAATGTCATGATTTCCATATTACCACTTGTCATTCATGTTCTTCATACAGTCAGGTCACGCGATACCAAATTTGGTATATATTGTCACGCGCGTTTCTGACATCACTTTTACTGTATTCGCTTTACGCCCACAAGGTCTGTGAGCAAACCGTGCCTGCAGTGTTGGAGAAGGTTCACGATTGTAGTAGATAATTTTGTTAAGATAGCGCGCAAGACGCGAACACTCAAGATTATTCCAGAGCTTGCGCGGCGACCAGAGATAAGGCTAGAATGTTCGACGCGTGATCTATAAAAGCCGGCGCGTTCCACCGATGGTCAGTTGATCGACGGCCGACGCTCTGTTCGCCGCTATCAGTGCCAGCGTGTATTGCTGTAATCTTACTTTCCGTTTACTGGCCACAAGTTCGGCCTAATAAACAGTTTCATCTTGGAAGGAAGCAGTGTCGCCTGCTGCCTTCGTCGACGTCACAACCACGTCACAATATCAAGCTAGCGAAACGGCCTTGAGCGTGCCTTGAGCGTGGCATGCAAGTCATTTTGCACATTTCACATTACCGCTGGTCATTTATATCCGTGATGCAGTCATGTCACGCGATACCAAATTTGGTGTATATCAGCGAGCGAAAAGGCCATGAGCGCACCATGAGCGTGACATGCAAGTCATGTTGCACATGACATGCCATGATTTCCATATTACCACCTGCCACTTAATGTCACGCAATACCAAATTTGTTGTATATCAAGCTAGCGAAACGGCCGCGAGCGTGCCATGAGCGTGGCATGCAAGTCATGTTGTACATGACATGGATTTCATGGTTTTAATTTGACGATCTGTCATTTATGTTTGTCATACAGACACGTCACGCAATACGAAATTTACTGTATATAAACCTAGCTAACTGGCCGCGAGCGCGCCATTAGCGTGGCTCGCAAGTAATCTTGCACATGAAATGTCAGAATTTCCATATTACCACTTGTCATTCATGTTCGTCATACAGTCACGTCGCGCAAAACCAAATTTGGTATATATCAAGCAACTGAAACGGCCGCGAGCGTGCCATGAGCGTGGCATGCAAGTCATGTTGCACATGAAATATCATGATTTCCATATTTCCACTGGTCATTTATGTTCGTCATGCAGTAGAGTCACGCAATACCAAATTTGGTGTATATCAAGCAAGCGAAACGGCCGTCAGCGCACGATGAGCGTGGCGTCTAAATCATGTTGTACATGACATGCACATCATGATTTTCATATTACCACCTGTAATTTATGTTCGTCATGCAGAAATACCAATCTCATCATACCAATTTTTGGATATATCAGGCTAAGGAAACGGCCGCGGGAACACCATGGTCATGGCGTGTAAATCATACTATTCATGACAAGTTAGTCATGATTTTCATGATATGACCAGTCATTCATGTTCGCCATACAGTCATGTTATGTCTTGATTTTAGCAGCGCACTGGGGGGACGAGGACTAGGAAAAGGTGCACAACACGGGCGCTAGATAGATAGATAGATAGATAGATAGATAGATAGATAGATAGATAGATAGATAGATAGATAGATAGATAGATAGATAGATAGATAGATAGATAGATAGATACGCTCAAAATAGCTAAAAATTCTTCGCATTAAAAAAAAATAAATAAGCGCAGCCTGGCCCAGACAGCAGAGCTGGTGCTAGACTTGTGCGTGGTGGACAAAATCGGCGCAGCTGTTCTGCAAGGGAAGAGGAGGACGAAGGTGAAGAGAGCACGGGCCGGGTTATGAAGATGATAGTTTTTTTTTTTTTTTGCTGCGCCACACGTCTTCGAAATAGGTTTCGTTGACCAACCGGGGCTAGCTTAAGGAGTCCAGAGCCACACAAGTTGGTCACGGGTATACGACGTTAAAAGGTTTCGAAGCATCTCGTTAGTGTATTTGACGCTGCTTGCCGACAGTGGCGTTAGATCGGGCTCTCTGGTGGCCCTCTTCAGCGAATTAGCAGCTTCGGAGCTGCCGTCGACTCACTCACATAAGCGTGACAAGGAGTTGTTGCGCATAACGTGCAGGAGGGCTCTAGTCCTTATAGGTAGAAGACAGGAGAGAGTCCAGTCGTGGTCTGCGTAGCAGAGTTTTGGGCGTACGTCACGAGGAGAATGACACGGTTCCAGTTTTAGTAACCGGAAGTGACGTACATTGTCAGCATATACCACCTAATGTTCGATTAAATGTTTCTGTTAAACCATTCGTTTTATGATTGTAAGATGTGGTGGTGTGGTGAAATACCTTGCATTCCTCTAGAATTGCTTGACGACGACCGAATGAAATACACGTCCTTCGGACGATGCGCGGCTCACGTAGTGCGTCGTGCTGTAGAATGACGTGGTGTGAAATGAGAGGCAACATTGCTAGCCGATGCAGATGGCAATGGTGAAGTCTCTGCTTAGCGTGTAATCGATGGCAACAGTTATCTATCAGTTGGTAGCAGGAGTGATGGAAAGAAGTCCATAAAAATCAACGCCGGCGTCGTCCAAGGGGCGGAGAGTGCAAGTCAGTGGTTGTTACGGAGCAGGGAAATGGTAAGGGGGGATTCGTGCGGCTCTGCTCGACGCAACAAAATTAGCGGTAGAAGAAGCGGTACATTCTGCGTTGATAGTAACAGAGCTGGAGGAAAGTGCAAGTCTTCAACTATTCGGCGTGTGCACACTGTGAGTCAGCGTTGAAGGTGGCGCGTATGTCAACGTAGATGGCGCGGAATAAGAGCCATTTGCGTCCATCATATATAGGTAGTTGGGATAGTAGATCAACTGTCGCGAAGAATGAAATGGTGGGTTTGATGGCTGATTTCTCAGGGATGGTAGGTGACGTTGCTTCGCGCAACAAGTCCACAAGGGAAGAAAAGCAGGGTTTTTTGCGCCGCTGCACATGCACGTCGGTGACGGCTACAGCGGGAACGCGTCGTAGATGGACAAGACCACCGCAAGAATGTGTAGTGATTGGCGGATGCAGGGGGGGGGGGGGGGCTACGGGGTTCAACCGTACTTTCTGTATGCTCGTGCGTGCATGGCTGGCATAAGCGACAACTAACTCGTCAAATACGCGTTTACGCTTGGCAAGCATAGGGCCGAAGACAACGCCGCTAGTGTCCTTGTGAATTTCATTTGGAGAGCTCTCAGCTTTTCTGTCATAACAAACTTCTCTCTCTCTCTAATATGGGGCGAGCAACTCAAAATGTCGAAAGATTGGAGGCGATCGACGTAAGAATACATCGGAGTTTTCTGGATGCATCACAACATGTAATTTCACTCAAAGGTCGCGGCCGCTGCGGAGGTCAGTGAAATGCGCTATAATTGCGGGGAAGCGGCGAATGAAACGTGTAAAATAAAATCAAAGGCATAGAAAGCTGCGAAGGTATTTCATTGCCAGTTTAGGAAACGTAGCAGCAGCACGAAGTGTCGTGGGATCAGGAAGGACGCCATCTCGGAAGAAGACGGCACAGAATAAGCTCATATTTAAAGGCTTTGTCGAAGCGCACCGAGACACACACAAGTAGAAGCAGACAGGACATCTTGTCTGTCTACCCTGTGTGTGTCTCGGTGCGCTTCGACAAAGCCTTCAAATATGAACGTAAACCAACTGGCTTAACTTGCCATCTTGCTACAGAGTAAGCAGCTTTCGTACGCCAAAGCAACACTTCTTTAAGTTTACCTCAGTGCCACTAGAGCTGAGACGACAGCTTCGACCTTTTGTAGATGGGTCGTAAAGCCGTCTGAAAACATGAGAGTACCATCCAGGTAGTAGAGATTCGCCTGTCACTTGAAGCCGCGAATGATGCCGATCATGCGTTCAAATGTTGCAAGCGCGTTGCACGGCCCGAATCGCGTCACAATAAATTCATATAAGCCATCGGATCTAACGAAGGCTGGTTAGCGGCGGTCAAGTTCAGCCATCGGGGCTGCAAGTAGCCGGAGCGCAGGTCCAAGGAATAGAAAAAAAAAAAAAACTATGCTCCATGCCGGCAGTCACGGCATCGTCTATTAGTGGCTAGGGATAGATGTCCTTACGCGTGATCTTGTTCAGCAAGCCATAGTCGACGCAAAAACTAGGTAATTGAGCCGTCTTTTTGTTTTTCTTTTTTTACAATATCGACCGGTGAGACCCATCGGCTGTTCGAGGTCTGTATGACGCCGCGTTGGGCCGTGTAAATTGTGCGATGTTGCAACGCACTGTGGCTGGCACACGATATGCGCACTTAGGCTAAGGAGCGTGAAGATCAGTGTCGAAGAAATACGTCGTGTTAGACTTAATTTTGGGCTTCAATACATGAAAGGACATTTTGTTAGGAATCTAATTAGGATGGCAACGCCTTTCCCTTTAATGTTCGGGAATTAGGTAATATCTCGAAACTAGTGGCATCATAGGAATTAGTTCCAGGTCGCCTTACGAACTCCACGGCTAAACATTGCCAAATGAAATGTGGGCAATAATTCTATTAGCTAAGATCAAAATTAGTAAATTTTCGTTAGTTAGTGGACAATGTCTTTAAATTTTTTGTGTAGTAATTTCCACCTCTTCTCGTCGACCAGCTGACGAGCTAGAATTGTACAATATCTAACAGCCAACCTTTAAATTTTTTTTGAAAGTGTTCGCTGAAACATCGGTATTCTGCCTATTGTTGTACACATGCACCCTCCTCCCCTCTAGAATGCCCAAGCTCTTGAGTGCATTTGAGATAAATAAATAAATAAATAAATAAATAAATAAATAAATAAATAAATAAAGTGTAAGCACGTGTTGCATTCACTAAAAACGCTAAGGCGAAACCTGTTTGGCCTCTTGGCACACTTTTTGTCACTGTAACCATACTTATATATATATATATATATATATATATATATATATATATATATATATATATACTATTCTAACCATGTCACTGAACTGAATTATTTCAAAAACTTGACTTCACTTGACTATATACATATATATATATATATATATATATATATATATATATATATATATATATATATATATATATATATATATATATATATATATATATATATATATATATATATATATATATATATATATATATATATATATATATATATATATATATATATCTCACCTGCCGGTGGCAAGTTATCTTTTCGTCCACTTTCCTTTCTTCATATTTACATTACAATTACTTCTAATAGCTTCCCCTATACTTTCCTTGGCATCTTTGTCTGTTAGTTCTCATTATTACTTTGTTTAACAAAGCAAAACGAGCCCTTAAGTTTACAATTCTTTCCTATATATATATATATATACGAGTCCATAGGCGGAGAGTTGTCATATTGCCGGAGGGGGCGGGGCCCGGCTTGCTCTTCTACATTGTTCTCCCTGTCGCTTCATATATATATATAGATATATATATGCGACTGTGTACGAATCGTGAATCGTGATAATTTCACATTCACGTTGCACACGTGTGTCATCATCATCATCATCAGCAGCAGCAGCAACATGAGTACGCTAATTGTAGGGTAGATGCCACTGCCATGTTTCTACAATCAACCCGGTCCTGTGCAGGCTGCGCCCCCGTTAGCTCCGTAAGCTTCTGAATCTCATCTGCCCATTTAACTTTATGCCTCCCGTACTCGTGCTTGCCTTCTGTTGGAATCCGCGCAGTTACTTTCAATTGCCACCAGTTATCTTGTCTTCTCGGTGGATTCCTTTGAGAGATAGTGCTAAACTACCATTCCCTTTTCTCTTGAGAGATAGTGGTAAACTGCCAATCATTATCTCAGAAAACGTGCCAAATGCACACTACAACATTCTTATACTTCTGGTTACTTCATTCTCATGGTTCGTATTTGCGGTCACCGCCTTCCCGAAACAGACGTATTCCTTTACCACTTCCAGTGTTTTGATAGGCATGGCAAACCGCTCTTCTCTTCCGAGACTGCTCAACATTACTTTAGTTTTCGGCATATTAATTTTCTGACCCACCGCTCTGCTTTGCCCGTCTAATTCAGTAATTATGATTTACAATAGTTTTCCCGAGTTACTCAACATGGCAATATCATAAGCGAATCCCATGTTACTAAGCTACTTTCCAGTAACTGCATGCTATAGCATGCTTTCTGAAATCCAACGCTCTGAAAACCTCCTGTTAACACTCGGTGAATAGCATTGGAGAGATGGTAGGTCCCTGCCTTAGTCTGTTTATTAGAATTTATTCCGTGTTTTTATTTTTTATTTATTTATTTTTTTTTCATGGCGGACAATGGTGGCTGTGGAGACGCCGCCGCGACGGTATAGCGGCTATGGAGATCGGCTGGTGACCTGAAAGGCGCAGGTTCGATCCCGGCCACGGTGGTCGCATTTCGATGGAGGCGAAATGGTAGAGGACCGCAAGTACTGTGCGATGTCAAAGCACCTTAAAGAACAACAGATCATCAAAATTTCTGAGGTTCTCCTATACCGCGGGTCTCATAATCATATCGTTGTCTTGTCACGTAAAAACCAGATATTATTATGATTATTATTGTTATTATTATTATTATTATTATTATTATTATTATTATTATTATTATTATTATTATTATTATTATTATTATTATTATTATTTTCGTTTATAAAATAAATCATATACCAGAGGGCGTTCGATTTATGATATTTAGGTAGTGTTTTTGGAGCCGGTGACCGGGAATTCTGTAGCGGTAGCACACGTGCGTCATCATGTGTGCTATGCGCCGATTTGTGTGTACCGCGAGCCAGCACCTTCTAGAACGATTACTTTGTACTTTAATGGTCATAGTAATTGTCAAGGTTTTAAGTCCCAAAACGACCATATGATTATGAGAGACACCGCACTGGAGGGCTCCGAAAATTTCATCAACCGGGGGTTCTTTAATGTGCACCTAAATCTAAGCACATGGGCCTCAAGCATTCTTGTCTCCATCGAAAATGCGGCCGCCGCGGCCGTACTTTGTAGGTTGAACCACACGTTTAGTAGCACCATGTTAGTTCGCGGAAGCGAATTGATGACGCGGAAGCTGCATTTCGATGGACGCAATTTGCAAGAAGCCCATGTGCTCAGATTTAGGTGCACGTTAAAGAACCCCACGTGGTCTAACTATCGGGGGCCCTCCACTGTGGCATCTCTCACATTCATATCGCGTCCTTTGGACGCAAAACCACAACAATTATTATAAGAAATATAACCGCTTTCTGTGCATCCAGAGAAGCCAAAGCAGTAGAAAGAGCTCGAACAACACGGGGACGAAACGTAAGCAGACGCTACAAGCTAAGTAACCTAGAACTCAATATTGTGAAATGCTATCATTCGACCGTTAAGTCATTAAATATGCGCTAACTCCTTCAAGATCTCCTATCGGCCGAGCCTTTCAACACGGTAGAAAATTTGCGCAGCTTGTGCTGAGTCGCGCAAGGCTGGTGCAGAGCAGAGCTGGTCGGCACTCGGCTGGCCCTGGCTTGAGTAGGCACAGGTTCATTCACACGCCCATGCACGAAGTCTTCACGCGATCACATTGCGATTCACGAGTATTGGCTAGGTATCGATCGGGTTCCATTGGGATTCGCTTGGCAATCACAGCACCAAGTGCCTTACTTACCTTAATTAGATAAATTGGCTTAACTTGCATATTCGAGGCTTGGTCTAGATTAGCCAGCATCCCATGTCAAGGTAAGCTTAATTAGCTAATTAGTCGAGTTACCACTAGTTATATATTCAGTCTTAATTAGCATTAGACTAAGCTCGGCACATCTAACACAGTTCGGCATTACTAGGCACACGAGAATCTCAGCTCGGCTGAATTAGGGCTTTTTGAGGTGTGATATCATTAGCTTAGTTATGCGTAGTTTGGTTTACAATGCTCAACATGGCTTAATAAGGCTTGTCTATGGTTACATTGGTTTAACTAGGCACAGCTGTTCTTAATTTTGCTTGACGTGGCCGCGCCGGCACGATCATGGTTTCCTCTTTACATCGCGAACCGGACAAACGGCGGGCATAACATAATTGGTGTAAAAAAATGCAAAGGGAATATGAATACGTTTGGCTGCCCTTCCAAATTGCCGGTGCAGTCCGGCACCGTTTTCTTTTTCTGATGCGTAAAACGAGTCGTTGCCATAGGATTGGGGAATGACTAGCCACTTTTACGTTGCAGCTCGCCGGTCTTATCTTTGTCGCCGTTAGCAACGAACGCGGCAGGCCACGCCAAGTCGTGAAGCTGCGTGTTGTGAACTTTTTTCTTTGTTTCTTTCCTTTTCTTTCTTGCCTTGACGCAACTCTTGACTTCGCGCGAGATTCAAAAAGATAAAGGTCATGCGGCACGTAGTGGAAGACACGCGAACTAAACGCCGATGTCCGTGAAAGCTGGATCTGCTAAATGAGATATCCACTGCACATGTCTCGTCGACTGGGACGATGTCGTAGCGCTTACTACTCATTTTCTGTCCATACCGCGTCAGCAGCCTACGCCACGCTTGTTGCACAACTCCAACGCAGGAGGCGTGTCTACAATCAGTGACAAGGCGCAGTGGGCACGACGGTAGAGTTCCAGAACGACAGAGCCAACCGCGTGGACGGTAGGCTGCTGACGTTCTGAAATAGATTGGAGCGCAAAAGGATGAGACACAGGAAGACCAAACGAGCACTTCTTGTGCCTTGTCCATTTTCCCTCAGACCTGTCCGCCACGGTGGATCAGTGGCTACTGTTCTCGGCTGCTGACCCGGAGGTCGCGGGTTTGATCCCGGCCACTGCGATCGCGTTTTGGTGCAGGCGAAATGGTAGAGGCCCGTGAACTGTGCGATGTCAGTGGACGTTAAAGGACGCCAGATGGTCGAAATTTCCGGAGCCCTCCACTACGGCATCCTTCATATCGTGGTTTCGGGCGTATAGCCCCATATATTATGATAATGCTCTCAGTGCTATTGCAGTGTATGAACCAGCAAAGCATCTTGAGTTATCTGTGGACGTTCTCCCCACCGCCACTGCGCCATTGAAAAGATAATTCAAATACTCATCCTTGCAGGGGTGCGCACTAAACGCAACTCTTCATGGTTACTGCTTAACAGGCCAACGCTAATTGTATGCGTAGTTTGGCCTACGTGACCACGTGGCTCGAATATTGTGTACTGCATCTTAGGGCGCCAAGTTGAATGGAAACAAACCGTGCGAACGCTGGAGAGTAGTGTCTGTCAGCTGAGCGGTAGCCCTGTCCACCCGTTCGTAGCAACTTAGCCGAAACTGGCTAAATATAACCCATGCTTGCTAGTTCTGCAGCTCCAATAACATACTCGTAGAACAATGATAATTTGAAATGCATGAAACCTTCACCAACCACAAATGTGGTGAAGTTGGCTCAATGCGACTTTGCTATCGTTCCAACACCGCGAAAGAAAAAGCCTGTCTCGTAAGTGAGAGGTGGTGTCGATGCCGATATCTCACGTTGTTTCTTCTACTAACTGCCTGTATGCATCCTTGTCTAAGCGCTCTCAATCTTGCTCAATAGTCTACGTCTGTTTATTTTCCTCTACAGGGCTTGTTACCGACCTAGTTGGTTGCGATAAATAGGTAAAGGGCAAACGCCCGTCTTTGTCAGTTCATGTCTTCAATTCGTCGCCATCATTTTTTTTTTTTGCGTTCTGCCTATTTTTGTCAAGTAATTATTCTAGTTTGCGTCGCTTGCTCCACGATCAGCTGTGAACCCATTCAGCCAATTTTTATGAGCTGCTTTTGCTTAAGGGTGGTGCCACCAAATTAGTGGCTAGCGCGTTCTTTGCTGCAAGCGTTTCTTATAGCTCTAGGAAGCACGATAAACGCACCACGGCTCATGCATTCTCGCTGAATACTTTAATATCACCTTATTTATGTGGACAACTTTCGGTTTCGCTTTCTGGGCGCCAAGTTGGGCGGTGACGTAGCAGTGTAGTGCGGTGGTGTAAACTGGCTCTTCTAGCAGTGTAGTAGGCTTGGTCACGTGACCACACAAGGATGTGACGTATGTCGTGCTGAGTATCGTCTGCTCTAGCACACACGTGCCCCACAAGCACCAGCAAAACAAACGCGCTGATGGCTAGGAACCGATGCTTTGCCGGTACGTACAGTCGCACTCAATATGAGTTGCGACACGCTGCCTGGCTCAAAATGGCGCCAACACTGTAAATCGGCACCTACATAGAAAAAAAGCTGGTGAATTAAACTCTCTCAGTTAGCGGCACATTCTGAACCAAATTAACGTTCGTCGGTGTCATTGTTCAGGCGTGGCGTCGCTTTAACTACCGCCAGCGTGTTTCGACTCATATTGAGCGCGACTGTACGTTACGGAGGTGGCGGAGGCCCGGAGGTCACTCACGTCACTACAGATCTGGTGTGACGTCACTATAACTTTCTTTGTCCTTCTTATAGAGCTACGTCAGTTTTGATGCGCTAGCGATGGGTCTCGATCGGGAGAATGAGCATTTAAGTACACTTTGGAAGTGAGTTAAAATATATTCTAAACGTTTGCTGTGTCCGACCCTTCGTGTGGAGTGTTCTTGCATACAGAGGAAACCCACAACAGGCTTATTATAGCCTCGAAATTTGATGGCACCACCCCTTTAACGTACATTTTCTGTCTATGTAAGATGCTGCATTCGAAATTCAGTACCTGCAAATAAACTAAAACCAGTCTGCTTGTAATCCTTACGACGCCTTAAAGCTAGGCGCTTAGATATAGCATCTTCATGCTTTAACGAGCAACCGGCAGCTAATCATGAATACTGGAATGGTTCTTCTCGAAACTCTCTGTTAGTGTTTCTGTCTATCCTCTTTATTGCTGCTAGCCGCTACTAAACTTTCTGTATTTGAATATCACATCCGTAAAGGCAGGATCGCTGGATGTCATTTTGCTGCGCCATTAGTGACTTTGTACTGTTTTTCTACAGACACATCTTTGTTGAGGCTATTGTGGAAACTACTGCAAAAGAACGAAGTATTTTGGAACTAACGTCCTTCTTTTATGAAGTACAGTGCCTAGCGAAACATTTGCTGAGCAATCAATCTTTTCCTACTTTATTTAAAGCATAAAAGTTCTTATTAGATATACATCTTGCTCTACACATGAACGAACACTCAAGCAGAAAAAAACAGCATGAGCACCGTCTTGCAAGTGCAACTTTACGAACTCAATTGACCGATTAAATTCGCGGAGTAAAATACGATGGGAGCTACACAAACAGAATGCGTACAGCAGAATGGCCGCAATAGAGGGCCAATTTATTTCATGTGATTTCCAGGGAGAAAAATCATGGTGCTCAACTTGAGTCCTTGTTCCACCAAACCACGCCACACACTCTTAATCGCAACGACGTTAATCTTCCTTCGTTGTACGCCAGGTGCCTTAGTCACGTGCCTTAGCTGCTGACCCGAAGGTCGCGGGTTCGATCCCGGCCGCGGCGGTCGCATTTCGATGGAGGCGAAATGGTAGAGACCCGTGTGCTGTGCGATGTCAGCGCACGTTAAAGAACACCAGATGGTCAAAATTTCCGAAGCCCTCCACTACGGCGTCTCTCATAATCATATCGTGGTTTTGCGACGTAAAACCCCAGATATTATTATTATTAAAATGGAGGGCTGCATCTACAAAACGAATTAGCATGATTGACGGCGACACGTGACATAGGATACAGCATGATCTTCACATTGGAAAGCCATGGCAATTTCATTGAATCCTTTCCTCATGTAGATTCTCTTGACTCAGACACCAAGAGAGCTCACTAAGAGAGAACGGAATGCGGGCGTCAAGAGCGGAATGCGCGCCCGGCTGCCCGGCTACTCTCCGTGTGGCGGTTTACGAGAGGTGCCCTGGAAAAACCTTCTGGCGGGACGCACACCTGTAAAGAAAGCCGTCGTAAAGAGCCTTTACGACCACCTAAGTCATAGCGGCGTGTCGTGTGCGCCCATCTATTAGGCTATTCATATATGCGAAACGATCGAACAGCACTCTGCTTTTTCTCACGATGTCTTCGACTGCTCTGGAATCCCAGTGGGCGCACAGCGTGCGAACGATGGCTTCACGGCGTCTCTAGAGCTCGTCATTTAGCTGCCTACATATCGGCAGCTTCCTTGACAAGTAAACCATTCTGCAGTTCGGGTCGTGCATAAAGGTCACCAACCAGCTATTGCATCTCGGGGACTCGGAAAAGCAAAACTGCGCCCGCGCACATCGGCCCAACGACAAAAAATGCCACGCAAGCACGACAGTGCATTTCTCCGATGATGCACGGAGGTCTTGTGTTAAATTCTTTTGTAATGCAAGAAGTTCTACAGCGACCATGCGTATGTATGATAGATAATGAAACCACACGGAAGAAGTAAACAAGAAGAGCGCGTCAAAATGTGTCGATGCGAAGGGCAGTTGCGTAGAACGTACGGCAAAAGGAAAACCAAGTTTTATGTTAGAAGCAAACCTTCAGAACGATAAGAATAAGCCAGCTTTCTATGTCTCTTTTTCCATGCAAGGCCAGCGTTCTGTAAACCAGTTGTATAAAGCGTGCTGCCTTTACTGACATTGCTGATAGAGCATGCATGGCTTTCGGGTACACATGTGGGTTGGAATAGCGGCAAATAAGCAGCTGGTAGTGAATGCTTTTGTGAGGGAGGTTGTGCGGCAGCCCTCTCAGTGGTCCGTGCTTGACAGAATCGCAGCATCTTTTTTCTTGACTGCATCAACTTGGGCCATGCAATAGGAAAAAATTCCTATTACTATGAACCAACTCGCCCAGAAAGCTACGTTACAGGGCCATGCAAAAGTAAGCCATATTCAAATAAAGACCGTCAGGATAACATCCGCCCGCTGTGAAAGCGTACGTATTAAAGAAAATCAGCAAAGCCAGTATAAGTGTAAAATTTTAAGTCCGAGTTCAAGAGATAATTTTATAAGTCCTAGTTCAAGAGATATAGCCAATGGCACGCTCCCTATACGGTTTCGCTTTAACTGCGTTGCACCGTCAGTAACGAACTCGCAGTCCAGCGCGCCAAAACGTCGCGATGCCTTCTACAGACCCAACTAGCTTTAAGAAAGTATCACTGTGGTCGTTGGTTCATATCGCTATAGAACGGGTCGTTGCGATTGACCACACAGACAAACAAGACAAGCGACACCAGAGCATCACTTGAAAGATGATGATGATGATTATGGATGGCTCTCACCCACAAAGGGGGATGGGCCAAGGCAGGAGGCTTAAAATAATGGTCTGAAACTAAACCAATCTGGATTTTTTTTTTAAAACGTATAATAATTGAAAATGCTTAATGAGCAAGCGGTCAGATAATCGGAGTTTTGTGATAGAAATGACGACCGATTCCACACCCAGAAAAGAATAGATAAAAATAGGCTAATACGGTAATCTTTTTGTTTCTTTGATGCATTCTATCACAGCAGAGCAGACATCCCTGTGGCTGTCCCCTAATGAAGTGGCGCCAAATGATAAAACTACTGTAACATTTACAGCTAATCCTAACTTCTCAAGAGGAGCTTGCAGGTACCTTTTTCTCTGATGAGAATAGCGGCGACAAAATAAAAGGAAATGTTCTATTGTTTCGATTTCATTGCAAAATATGCACAACGGGGATGCCTTGATTCCACCTTTATTTAGGTAATAATTCAGTTGCGGAATTCTACAGCGTAATCTCGTGAAAGAAACTTCTAACTGCCGAGATTCACACCACTGTTTATTCCAACAGTGTCGTAAATGTGCGAAATCTGTAACTTTATCCAATGATGGTTTGCCTATTTCCCTTTGCACACAAGCATATCTGAACTTAACGCTGTAGCGTAAGCCGTGTCTGGTAAAACTGGGATAATGGGACCACTCAGGGATATTGTGGCTAATGAGTCCGCCATTTTGTTTAAACATAGTGCGTGGTGTCCTGGTACCCACAGTAACTGGATCTTTTGTAAGTGTGTTGGTATTAGATGGCGAAACGTATGAATAAGCGTTAAATTTGTTGCCGCAGATAGTGCCGTACATACTGAGAGACAATGTGTTACCATCACTGCTGCTTATTCGCTTGAAGGAAGTTTGCGTAGAGCTAGAACAACAGCCTATAACTCTGCAATGAATATAGGAGTATAATCTGGGAGTCGAACCGAAAATCACCATCCAAGAGAAGATGCCAACTCCAGCCTTTTCTTTTGACACTGATGCATCCGTCGCAATTATATGGCTTATTGTCAGGTGCGCTAGGTAATCTTCTAACTGATCGACTGCTTCCATAATTGCTAGCGAACACGCACAAAGGACGACATAGAAAGTGACAGGACAAGCGCTAGACTTCAACTGATTTTTTAATCGACGTGAAGGGCACAATACATTTCTTTGCGCACGCGCAGGTGCCACGTCAAAGACAAAGTTGATCCCCCCAAAAGACAAGAAAAAGAAAAAAAACAGAAAACCCAAAGAAAGAAAAGAAGGAAAAATGAAAGAGTCATTATCCGCCGCCTATCGGTACCGCCAGTTCTCACGTGGTTTCTTCTTACACAGATAGTCCAGTTCTCTTTTTGACAACGCAATGAACGGAGTGCTGACGCATGCGTCACCCGCCTTGTGAATTTCGACAGCCTCTACTATTTCCCTCTTCCTCTGTTCCCCGCCAACGTACACCCGTTGACAAAATAAGTCGGGACGTGCGAGCGACGACCGCAATCAGATAAAACTGCATCGCCGCGCCATCTGACGTGGAAAGTGCGCGTGCGCGTCCTTTCAATCTCACAGGCCTTATATTTTTACTCGCTTGCAGCGGACCAGTGATTACATGTAGCGTTTTGCGCTAGGCGTCGCTTTCTTTCTTTTATCCGTGACGCGCTCAATTCGGCGGGGGCACGGTGGCGGTGAAGTGTACCGGCTCGCTTCACAGACAACGCAGAGCAGCCGAACTTTTCGTTTAACGCGCTGGTGTTAAAAGCTCCTTTCGCAGAAATTCCGGTGTCGGTGTCTACGTAAGCGTCGTTGGTAGTGGGCGAAAAATCAGCGCGTTCTGCGTGGCAAAAATGTGTTCAATGTTACGCGCACAGGCTTTCTTTTTCCTCACGGCACGTTGAGGCTAATTATGGAGAAGGCGATGCCAAGTAATCTCGATCAGGTTCTCGTGTTCTACTCTCGGGCGCGAATCTCAAGCGTCCTTCTCGTTTTATCGTGGTTCGAAGAGCTCACACTTAGAGTACAGAGAAGCAGGGAACGTCTACTCATTCATGAACACGCTTTGTTCTTTTCAGCTGTCACTCAGCTTTTTTGAGTTCATCGCTGCTCTCACGTGTTTCGTAACTTTCTGCAGCCACGCGGAACGCGTTGTGATTTACATGCTCTCTATAGAGGATATCGCAAGCTCCGAAGAAGCGTGATACAGCTAATAGTTCCGAAGACTTGCATCGTTTGGTATCCTGTCGGAAAACTTGCCGATCAGTGTCTGAGCGTGACCACGCACGTGATGCAACAGTTTCACTGTATTTAATGACAACTCAATACGGCATCAAGTGTTTAAGCTGGCAAATTTCCTGTTCACGAACACATGTTTCTCAATAAAAAATTGCCTGGCACACCTATCTTCACTGAAACGCCGATTAAAAACTGTAGTTATCGAAAGCCAGCCAGAGGTGCGCCGTGCGACCATAGATTTATCTACACAGTCGATGAGCTGATTTTCAGTGGTTCGACTAGAATACTTCTGTCACGCCATTCCCTTATCTTCACCCGTCCGCCATGCGTTCGGGATTTTGATTGGCTAGCGATACTTGTTAAACATGTAGAAATATCGACCGCCGGACAAAGGTCTGTCGTCCACTGAAATGGCGCCTCGTGTTCCCATTGAAGATCGGTGGTACATCGCCTGACTTTTTGTGGAGGGTGTCCCGCAGAGAGAAATTGCCCGAAGAACTGGGAGGTCGAAGAAAGCGATCACCAGGATTATACGCGCATTTAGAGAAGATGGAACACTTGCGGATGCCAAGCGGTCTGGGCGGCCAAGAGTCACGACGCACGAGGCCGACATTTTGATTGTGGCCGCAGCTGTCGTGGATCCTTTCTTGTCCGCCAAGGAAATCCGGGACGAGCTGTCACTGAATATTTCTGCAAGGACAGTGAGCCGACGATTGAAGGAGGCCGGAATTTACAATTTTGCCGCGGCGCAAAAGCCTTTTCTGTCTGAGCGACAGCGCCAACAACGCCTAGACTTCGCTTTGAACCACCAGCATTGGAAGGAAGAAGAATGGAAAAATGTAGTTTTTTCTGACGAGTCGACCTTCTGTACTCGGTGGGATCAGCAGAGGAGGGCGTGGCGGCCCTTGAATTCGAGGTAACCAATGCGTTCACTTTTGACGGTGTTAATGTTTTGCTGCTTTGCATATGCCGAAATATTTTCGTACATGTAATATTCTTGAGCTTTTTTCAAACTTATTTCAACAAATGAAAATATCCTACAATGTCAATATAGAAACAAATGCACTGCAAATAACAGAACGTCCACAAATAATTCCTCGTTAGCAGCACGTTAAATACACGTGTTTTAAGTTTTTCACACAGCGTCTTGTACGCGTTCTTCGCACGATGGTTTAAAGCACACTACAGTTTTAAGCAAAACGCGCATAACCAATTCCCAAATCAATTTTCTACACCTTTTACCTGCCCATTCTGGTTCTTTTAAAATTGCAGGTACCACCCTGATTATACTCAGAGTGTCCTCTCAAGTGGCCGGTGTTCAGTGTCCGTGTGGGGTTCTATAAGCAAAGATGGGCTAGGCCCACTTGTGCACATTGATGGCAAATTCACAGCGCCCTACTACAGTTCCCTGCTACAAGACACCGTGATCCCATATGCCCTGGACGGACCTTTCCCCGACGGCTGTTTCATCTTCCAGCAGGACAAAATCCCCGTACACATGGCTCGTCAGGTGACCGCCATGCTTGAAGACCTTGGCGTACGCACCTTGCCGTGGCCTCCCTGTGGCGCGGACGCAAACCCGATCGAGAATGTGTGGGCTCGAATGAATTGGGGTCTGTCCAGGCGCAACTTGTCCAGGGCAACGCCGGACGCGCTGTGGAACGCGATTCAAGAAGAATGGGAGGCCCTTCGGTCGGACGGTGATTATGTCGCCTCGTTATACAAATCTGTGCCAAGAAGGATGTCAGAAATAATTTCCGTGAACGGCCACTTCACGCACTATTAAATTTTTGTTACAAAGGGGGTGAAGGGAGCAGAGGTGATAAGTTTCGCCGTTGCTATTTTTCGCTCGCCCTCAGTTGCTTTCCTTTTTTGTTCTATGAAGGCCAACCCATGACCTCGCCTATTACAGCAATCGTTTTTATTTTTCTTTTTTTCTAGTCCATTCGCCTCTTTTGTTGCATGTGCAAGGTGATCTGCCTGCATCTTGTTATATTATGTTAATAAACTGAAGCATTCTTTAGGCTCAATGCCTTTTCGTTTTCGATGCCCTCGTTCGTGTTTCACTGTCACATGGTACGCTTCGACTAAAACGAACGTGCAGAGAAGAGAATTAATGACGTGTGTGGCACCGGTTTGCCATTGAGACAAGATATGCTATCTCTTTAATCAGGGCGCAGCGAGTCGCATACACTTCACCGCCACCGTGCCCCCGCCGAATTGAGCGCGTCACGGATTGAAGAAAGCGACGCCTAGCGCAAAACGCTACATGTAATCACTGATCCGCTGCAATCGAGTAAAAATATATGGCTGTGAGATTGAAAGGACGCGCACGCGCACTTTCCACGTCAGATGGCGCGGCGATGCAGTTTTATCTGATTGCGGTCGTCGCTCGCACGTCCCGACTTATTTTGTCGACGGGTGTACATCACAGTAGTGGCGTCATATGCTGGGGTACAACCCTCGCACTTCTTGCAGTGCATCGCCAATAAACCACTCCCTGCAAGCGATCGAACAGCCGTGCGATGCTCCCTGAGCCTGTCATTGACGCATCTGCCCGTCTGGCCGATATACACCTTGCCACAAGCAAGTGGAAGTGTATACACGACTCCTGTCTTGCAAGCTGTGAACATTGATTGGGGTTTCTTAGCACACCGCGGCTTTTCAGGATCCGTCACAGCGGAACAGAGCCCCGCCAGGTTATGAGGAGCCGTGAACAAGACGCCAAGACCGCAATTTCGCGCCACTTTTTTGAGCCGGTGGGAAACGCCGTGAATGTACGGGATTGAAACCCGTGGCATGCGTTTGTCCGCGTCCACCTTGGCCGCCTTCCCTCTAAGGCTAGCTTTTAGCTCCCTCAAGAGCGCTTCAGCAACCGAGATCACGGTTTGACGAGGGTAGTCCGCCTTGTTAAGCCGTGCAAGTTGTACACTCAAACTTGCCTGAACATTGTGCGGACAGGACTTCTGCAGGGCTGCACGCAGGCTGTTCGTCACAATTCCCCGCTTAACCAGCTTCGAATGGGCTGATTCATAATTAAGGACTTCTTTTTTGGAACGTGGCTTGTACATCCAGCATATGCTCACGCCCGTAAAGCAGATGGATAATTCTAAAAACTGGATAGTGCCATTGACAGGCATTTCATGACAAGGCGGACTACCCCCGTCAAACCGTGATCTCGGTTGCTGAAGCGCTCTTGAGGGAGCTAAAAGCTAGCCTTAGAGGGAAGGCGGCCAAGGTGGACGCGGACAAACGCATGCCACGGGTTTCAATCCCGTACATTCACGGCGTTTCCCACCGGCTCAAAAAAGTGGCGCGAAATTGCGGTCTTGGCGTCTTGTTCACGGCTCCTCATAAGCCTGGCGGGGCTCTGTTCCGCCGTGACGGATCCTGAAAAGCCGCGGTGTGCTAAGAAACCCCAATCAATGTTCACAGCTTGCAAGACAGGAGTCGTGTATACATTTCCACTTGATTGTGGCAAGGTGTATATCGGCCAGACGGGCAGATGCGTCAATGACAGGCTCAGGGAGCATCGCACGGCTGTTCGATCGCTTGCAGGGAGTGGTTTATTGGCGATGCACTGCAAGAAGTGCGAGGGTTGTACCCCAGCATATGACGCCACTACTGTGATGTACGTTGGCGGGGAACAGAGGAAGAGGGAAATAGTAGAGGCTGTCGAAATTCACAAGGCGGGTGACGCATGCGTCAGCACTCCGTCCATTGCGTTGTCAAAAAGAGAACTGGACTATCTGTGTAAGAAGAAACCACGTGAGAACTGGCGGTACCGATAGGCGGCGGATAATGACTCTTTCATTTTTCCTTCTTTTCTTTCTTTGGTTTTTCTGTTTTTTCTTTTTCTTGTCTTTTGGGGGATCAACTTTGTCTTTGACGTGGCACCTGCGCGTGCGCAAAGAAATGTATTGTGCCCTTCACGTCGATTAAAAAATCAGTTGAAGTCTAGCGCTTGTCCTGTCACTTTCTATGTCGTCCTTTGTGCGTGTTCGCTAGCAATTATGGAAGCAGTCAATCAACACCAACTAGCCCAGCTCAATGCTTTAACGAATGTTCTAACTGATCATTTAAGTACCGAAATGGCATTGGTTTCGCATTAGGAGGGAAAATATCTTCAAATTCTATGTTAAGGGTTGAAGCGAAGTTACCTGTTGAGCCAATATTTTCAATTTTTACAATCAGTGGTCCTAGCATCGCTCGTGCAAATATAATTTGTGGGGCGTGTAGTCGCGACCAATTTGTATAAAAAAATAAGCTCGGTTCTTGAATGAAAACATAGCGAGATCGTCTATGAGGTGAATTGTATATGTTTAAGAACGTTTGAACCGTAAGTATTTTAAATCTATTTAGCAAGGAAGGTAGTCGCGCTTCCATAGACAACACATTGTTTGCAACAAACATTGGGAGACCAAGGCATAAACGCAAAGCTTCCCTTTCCAACAGTACTAAGGGTCTCATTTTATAAGCTGCACTTCCTGAAAATAATACACACCCGAATTCCATGATAGGCCGTTAGCGCTCGTGTCGTTTGTCGTCCTTGTCAGTGTTATCTAGCGCAATGACCCCTTCAAATACATGATGCCACGCTATACGGTGAAAGTAAATATTGCTTTAGTAAATATTGAAACTGTAAAAGCGTTCGTTGAATGCTGGCGTAAGGGTCGACCAGTGGCTAAAACTACTCAAATTGCGGATTCCGAGCATGAGCAGCGTCCACGATCAATGCACGGCGTCCACGATCCACTAGATGGCGTTGAGAGGGGGGCCCACTGTAGCGTTACTCTTCGCTACAATTATTTCCGGTGACGAGAACCGAGCCGTCCAGCAACCTAGCAGCTCGTGACTGGATGAGAGTACGGCTTGAGACCCTCGATGTTGACGATGTCGCGTCCACGTAGGTGCAAGTACGAACACTGTTCAACGGGTTCAATATTATAGCTGACGGGCGATGGGCGTTCCAAGACCCGATAGGAACCTTTATACTTGGGTAGTAACTTTGACGAGAGACCAAGCGCTGTGGTAGACGCCGAGCGCCACACAAGCTATCCAGGAAGGAAGGTGAGCGCAGAAGTAGTGTCGCCGCCAGTGCTGTTCTGGTGCTCTTGGTCATTGGAGGTAAAGACCCGAGGGAGGTCGCGGCACTCTTTGGCTTGTCTCATCGTTTCACATATAGGCGCCTACTCACAAGGATTTGGCTGGTACGGTAGAATCGTATCGATGGTGTGCGATGGGTGTCAACTGTACAGTAGCAAATAGAGGGGAAAGCCAGTTGTATGCGCAAGTGACGAAGGGCAGAATGACGACCCAATTTGTGTGGTCGGAAGCGACGTACATTTCAAGCATGTCGCCGAGCGTGCAGTGCAAGCGGCGCTCTGTAAGGCCATTGATTTGAGGAGGGCATGCCATAGTCGTGCGGTTAACCACGTGGAACTCTTGAAGAATAGCTTGGACGACTTCGGAGAAGACACGGCCGCGGCCACCCTAGCTCCTGGAGGGGCCCGTGATGTAGGATAAATCGACGAAGCAGGAAGGAGGCAACGTCACGCACTGTAGCTGCCGGAACCGCAGCAGTCTCAGCGTATCGCGCAATGTGCTCAAGTGCCACAATGACCCAGCGGTTTCCAGCAGTAGTCATCCGAAGGTGCCAGTACAAATCGATGCCTACGCGCCCAAAAGGCTTGTTAGGGCCACGTAAGGTATGCAGACCGGCGGGCGAGACCGCCAGGCTTGCGGGTGCGCCCCGTTTTTTGAGAACACCAAGGTGTTATTGACAAACCGTGAAGAACTAACCAGACTAATACCAGAAGCCGCCAAAATCGCAAAGTTGCGAAGCGATTGTGTAAGCACGCCACCCCTGTCTCTGTCAGAAAAGAATTGATTTTTAGATGTGAAGCTTCTTATGGCGAAGCTTAATCCGGTGGTGGTGGTGGTGCTGGTGTGCCGCGTGGCCTCCCTTGGTGCGCATGCGCAAACCCTTTCAAAAAAATAAAAATAAGAAACCTCCTCTCTCCCTCTCTCTCCTCTAGGCATCCCTCCCCGCGGCAACCACACCCTCACTGCGCATGCGCCTCCCCTCCTCTCTCCCCTCCTACGCTCCCCCCCTCTCTCCTCTAGGCATCCCTGCCCGCGGCGTCCATACTCCCGCTGCGCATGCGCGTCCCCCCTCTCTCTCCTCTCCTACGCTCCCCCCTCTCTCCTCTAGGCATCCCTGCCCGCGGCGTCCACACTCCCACTGCGCATGCGCGTCCCCCCTCTCTCTCCTCTCCTACGCTCTCCCCCTCTCTCGCCTCGCGACGCCGACGCAGGCAGCGTCTGCTAGCGAGTTTCTTGGTTGAAAAAACCGACTGCTCACTGGCCACCCCGTATATATGGCACTGGATCTTGACCTGCAAAGTGGTGCCGGTGGGAGATTTCTCCTGTGCGTTGTTGAACAATAAAAAAACTTCCCCATCTCGCGCTAGAGGGAACCATGTGTGGATGCGAAGCAGCGGGGAGATTGTTAGCTTGAGCGGGAGAAACATCGACGCTCTCGTTTCACGGCAGCGGCCCGGGCACTCATCGCGGTGCTGCATAGGAGAGAAAATGAGGCGCGCGCGCTCCGTCATTTTCATACCGCGGAACTACCGTGGCGCCCCCCAGCGGAGTATGCAGCTGTCGCACCACCTGTCGTGCGCGCCGCTCCGTAGAGGATTCCTAGAGGAGAGAACGGGGGGGGGGGGACCGTAGGAGAGGAGAGAGAGGGGACGTGCATGCGCTATGAGAAGCGGGAGCGGCTTCGTACAGTAGAGGATTCCTAGAGGAGAGAGGGAGAGAGGACGCGCATGCGCTGTGGGGATGTGGGATGCGGAAGCCGCTCCGTAGAGTATAGGATTCCTACAGGAGAGAAAGGGGGGTGAGCGTAGGAGAGGAGAGAGGGGGAGGGAACGCGCATGCCCTGTGGGGTGTGGGACGCGGTACGCGGGAAGGAGGGACGGAGTCCGGTTGAGAAAAAGTTTAGTGAATGTGAGTCCGAGCGAGTACGGTTGAGGAAAGTTTTGTAAGTCCGAGTGAGCCTTCAGAGCAAGGTATATTGGTTGAGTGAGTCTGAGTGAGCTCTAATTTTTTCGCCCATCTATGAGTTCAACTGTTGAAATTTGGGCTTGTTGGTACACACTGACGACGAGAAAAATAGCGCGGAATGAATAGGGACACAAGAAGAGGACACACCTGTGTTGTGTTAGCGCCTGTGGTGTGTGTCCTCTTCTTGTGTCATCAGATTTCACATCACATTTCGAGAAACATATCGATGTTGGCCTCCACAATGACGAAAATGTGGAGACCGACATTGCAATATAGAGTTTTTGTTCTACGGTAATGTTTCAGCCCATAGGGAGCGCATGGGGTGCCCCAAGAAAAAAAAAGAGGCTTGAGGCCAGTCCCGTCGCTGTAGCTCACCCGAAGAAAGCGTTATTGATGGCAATAGGTGAGAAAATAATGAGACTACCATTTAGGCACATTTCATTAAATTTTCCAGTGGCTACCAGGCCACTGTGGTGTCGACGGCGAAGAAGATGCTCATAATTCTGCAAGGAATGCTCATGAAAGTAGCGTGCAGGAAGGCATTCCATTATCAAGAACCGATGCGTCATCAAATATTCGCTCGCTCGCACGTGATATAACAAATTCGATGTGGAACACGACCGGTTTTTAGCATAACCGCCTTCACTGTCTGTATCCGTCACTGCAACTTCAAATTCCATCCGGACTATCCCGATCCGATACAACCGTCCTCTGCCACCTGTGGCTTGGAGTGTCATTTACGAACGGCTTTGCTAACCGAATCGGAATGGCAGACATTGCTGCATGTGATCACTGTGGCAGCGTAGAAACCACTGCACACGTCCTTTGTGATTGTCCTCATTGCAGCTCCGCGAGATAACAGCGCTCAGCAACGTTAACACGACTCGATGACCGGCCGCTTCCCGAACACTCAATTTCGGAGGACTGGAACGTTCGAGCGTCCAACCAGAAAGCGAAGAAGGCGCTGCTGTCAGCCGGACTCGCTAAACGACTGTGATCACTCCCATGCTTGAGTGCGCGCGCCTTTTTTTTCTTGTCTTTATTGTTTAGCATTCCTGTTTCCCCCCCCCCCCCCCCCCTTACCTTGCTATCCCCCCCTTACCCCTTCCCCAGTGCAGGGTAGTAATATTTGCAGTAGAAAACAGCGCTACAAGACGGGACGAAGAAAGGACACAAACCACGGCGCTGACTAACAACCAAATGTGCTTTATTCTGCCAATCCGCATGAGATTGTGGCGGAGCATATATATGCGGATTGGCAGAATAAAGCACATTTGGTTGTTAGTCAGCGCCGTGGTTTGTGTCCTTTCTTCGTCTCGTCTTGTAGCGCTGTTTTTTACTGCAAATCAGAACCAACCAGCCCAAATGCGTACCCTACTGCAGGGTAGCAAACCGGAAAATTTTCTTCTGGTTAGCCTTCTTGCTTTTCACTTAACCTTTTTTTTTCTCTCTCTTCATTAAGTTTTGCTCCTTGAGAAGCTGCGGGCCGCAAGCCCTTGTTCGTTGCTAGCCTTTAGGCTAGGTGATGCTAGACTGTTTCTACATTGATCCTCAGCGCAGAGAGGTTCAAGTTAAACCACGAAAAGTCACAGAGCCGACACGAACGTCCAAATTTCAGAGACAGAACCAACGAGCGATTGCACCCCTCTACGAGCACGTCGTCGTTGGCGTTCCGTCGCTTCGGGGTTTTCTCGCAGCCGCCGTTGCCTTTCCCGTGCTCTGGTATTCTATCGTTGTACGCACTCGAGGTCTTCGGCTCGCCGTCGTCGATTCGCAGCCATTCTTTTTTCGGGGACCAGTGGTCAGTAGTGGGATTTACCCAATTTCTGTGGCGTAGGCCAACATCCGTAAGCCGCACAAATTACGTCTAGCTTAAGCAGCATTGCTGTTAAGAAAGAAGTTTTTATAATACCACCGATTCGCACCATCGCCGCTTGGAATGCTCTGTTAAGTGCCGCCCGCTTTACTTGTTACATTCACAGAGCGTCATTGCTCCCTTTCGTTAAGCACCTTGCAGAAAGAGGGAAGCCACGCTTGCCATTCAACGAGTACCCTCCCAGGGGAATACTGAAATTTGGGTTTGTTCGGTTGCCCCTGTGCCCCTTGAAAACGCCAGTAGGTTCACGCAGCAACAATCCACCCACCCACGTCTGCCGGCAAGCAACGTCATCTCGTACTGTTGGTAACGTGCGCCACCGTTGTGCTGGGCGGATACCGGCGTGCTCAAGCAGCGTCTCTTTATGCCGCACACCAAGTGCCCTAGCTTCTGAGTTCTCCCTGCCTTTTCTCTTGGCTCAGGCAGCCTTTCCCAGTGGACCTGTTCTTTCATGTGTCTGACTGCTCTTCCTTCGATCTGTGGAGCCGTATTCAAAGGGACACTAAACGCAAATTACTATAAACGTTACCGTGAAAGGCGAGTGCTTGTGTACGTATAAAAAGTCAATATTATGCCCAACACTGCTGTAGTAATCGAGAAAAATCAAGGTAAATGTAGGACACAGTTTGCGCCACGACATCCTATTACCAGAACGTGGAATGTTCTGGTACTAGGACCCCCCAGCACCACCACTAATAACTATTACCCAAAGTATACCCAGGATAGGAAAGATCATTGCAGTGCGTTACAAGACTGAACAAAATGATTCTTGTGTATTCGTGGAGAAAATAACTTCTTGGCGTTGAGGATGACGCGGCCTGTCCAAAAGTCCCGTTTACGCCGGGCAGTAAATGGCGGGCACGGCGAATGCTACTTCATAAGCCCTTTCGAGGCGCGTGGTTTGAAGTGCGCTAATGAGATGCACAGCACTAAAACATCATTTTCTTTCAAGCTAAGCATTTCTTACATACGAAACAAGAACTATAAGGTTTCTTAATTGCTATTTTGTATGATCCACGTCGACTTTATTTGAGCCTTTAGGACCCGATTTCAACGCGCAGGCATTTCTAATCTTAGCCAACGAAAAATATTCTCCGCCCGCGCGTCCGTAACGTAAGAGGTGAGTCATAGAGCCACTGCGAGGTTTTCGTTGATGAATGATCATTTACTGCTACCTACTAAGGTGCCTCTTACATATCTACTTTAAGCAGCGTGACCGGCACAGGTACTGCAGGTTTGAGGTATACTCCGTGATCCGCCCAAGCAACAATGCGGGATGATGCGTTACTTCGGAGTGTCACGTTGGTCGACAAAAATGCTGTCATGCAATTGGAGGTTCCTGTACTGTCTTGCACTTCGGGATTCGGGCCGCACGTGCTATAGGCGTGTCTGCTGAGGGAAAACGAGTAAGTCATTATTATTATTATTATTATTATTATTATTATTATTATTATTATTATTATTATTATTATTATTATTATTATTACTGGGATTTAACATTTAACATCCCAAAACCACGATACGATTATGAGGGACGCCGTAGTGGAGGGCTCTGGGAATTTAGACCACCTGGGGTACTTTAATGTGCACATAAATCTAAGTACACGGGCCTCAAGCGTTTTCGCCCCCCATCGAAAATGTGGCCTCCACGGCCGGGATTCGATCCCACGACCTGCGGGCATGCAGTCGAGCGCCATAAGCACTAAACCACCGTGGCGGGTCCACGAGTAAGTGAGCCTTGCATAACGAGACCTTGCCTGATAACCTGAAGCAACGATTGTCCTTGAATAGCTGTTGATCCAGAGGTCCCTGGTTCGCACCCGGGTTTCGGCACCATAAGTAACACAAAAAGTATGTTCATCTTTGGTTGATGAAGTGCAGGCGGGACGAGCCCAAATAATTAAGAGAAGAATTAAGAATCGTGTGTCTCAACCTGCCGTCAATGTCGCTGATGCAGGATTTATGTATTTAAAGAGCACTGACAATATACGGTATTTATCTGTTTATCTGCTTTCCCTATCTTTGATTTCTTTTTTAGTAATGATGTGCATCACCTATGTATATGTTTGTATTTTTTAATAAACGTTAGTTGCACGTCATCGCATGTACTGTGCTTCCTAATACTTCGTCCTCGTCCTGTCTGCGCTGCATCAACCAATGATGAACGCATGCCAACTAGCTCAGGCTCCTGTTCTTATGCAAACAGTGTGCGGGAAACCAGACAGGAGCCATAATGACAGGTTCCTCAACTTCTTTTCGTCGCAGTCACTCTTTGTGGTTATAACATGCCCTGTTACAAAATAATACCAACAACATTTATGCAGTCTCATGGCGTTGATTTTCAAATTGCATTCCCCGTTTTAACGCGGAAACTTGTGACCGGCAGATTTATATTAATGCGACTAAGTTCACACTATAAAAACATCTTCCTCTTTTATTTGAAAAAAAAAAAAACAGAGAGGCTTGCAACCGGACGCCATCGTAAAGTAAGTGAAATAGTAGTGCGGTTTAAACAAAGTGGAAATTTTAAGGGCTCATTTTTTCTTTGTTCGACACAATATTAATGTTAACTAACAGACAATAGTCCCAAGGAAAGTATAGGTGATGTTATTAGCTAGTAATAAATGTAATCTTAATGTGAAGAAATCAAAGTGGACAAAAAGATAACTTGCCGCGGGCAGGGACCGAACCTGCGACCTTCGAATAACGCGTTCGATCCTCCACCAACTGAGCTACTGCGGTGGCCATCCGCCCTTCCGCTTTATGGGATATATATGTGCATTTAAACGTGGGAGCGTCAGACAGCGCCGCCA